>BQKZ01001172.1:26021-47297 GCA_036244855.1 Temnopleurus reevesii | reverse complement strand
CCCCCCCCCCCCCCCTCGTTCCTTATTATGGTGTTTTTTATTTCAGTCAAATGTGTGGTAGGGCTCGTCGACCGGAAGTAATACGTCATAGTTTTGAGCGTCTGCTAATTGTTTCGTAACAGGTAGTTGCGCGCGTAACAACAAGAAGAATCGTAAAATTATGACGTTCTACTTGCGGTCGACTGTGACATTCGTCACAGTTGACTGAGATTGAAAACACCACCTGTTAGAAGTCTCGAAGAGCGGTATTCTTTTTTAATTTTTGTATTGGAAAATTTAATTGTGAATAGTATCAATGTAATTAATGTAGTGCAACATCCCCAAATCTAATCTTTTGTTGCAATAATGTTTATCAAAGGGAAACCCAAACCTCGAATTACCGCGCCCTCATGTATATTCATTCAAGTGATTGTTTTTGTTAGTATGTCTGTGCTTCCTGTGTACTATTTTTCTGCTCTTTTTCTTTACTTAATTTTACGGGGTAATAATCTTTTCGTAATCATAATAATGTGCCCTAGGAATAGGAATCATCAATATTAAGCTTCTAAAAAAAGGTTATGTGTTATTATTACTCTTGACTAAATTATTACTCTTGAACAACAACTAAGTGAACAAATCTATGGAAGAAAAACAGCAAAATCCATTCAAAATTCATGAATTTTCACATTTTCAAGGATATCATGATTATTCTTGGGATTTGTTCCACCTTAAAGGGGAACTTCACCCAGACATTGATGTGCGCTCAGTAGATGGAGAAAAATGCAATGGTCAATCAGTGAAAATTTGAGCAAAGTCCGACAATCCATTCAAAAGTTATGAATATTTAAAGTTTTGATTTACACCCCTCATAGGCTCCTCAAAATGGCAACGTACAGGCACAAAATGGCTGCCAACATGGAGAACTCTCCATTCACTTTGTACACAGAATTTCACATTTTCTTCTTCTTTTCCTGGAAAAGTAGACAAAGTTGTACTTTTCTCTTCAAGTATGATATAGACATTTTGATTCTGCATGCATCTTGGAATGAATTTTGTTGATTTATTGTCTACTTTTAATTTAGGAGCCCATGAGGGTTGAAATCAAAACTTTGAAAATTAATAACTTTTGAATGGATGGTTGGATTTGGCTCAAATTTTCACAGTTTGATCATTGTATTTTGCTTCATCCATTGAGCGTGCATCAATGTCTGGTGAAGTTCCCCTTTAAAGAGGAATCCACTCCGGAATTATTGTGTTAATCATTGAATTAAGAAAAATCAGATGAACAAAGCGTGAAGATTTGAGCAAAATCAAATAATGCGTTCAAAAATTTCCTATGATATTGCGACTACTGCCGCTGATAGAGATCCTGCGTTTGGCAACGTTGACCAAATCTGTGACGTCGTCGTGTCTGACAACTCTTTATTTACTTATAAATGCCAAATTTCATACTTTCTTCTTTTTTTCAGAAAAGTCTACAAAATTTTGATTTTTCTCACCAGTATTTCATATCTTTCCTAATCATGCAGGTATATGGAACGAATCTTGTTGAACCTTCTAAATTTGATATTAGTACATTCTCAGAATTCTTTGTACACAACTTAAAGTCAATCCGTCATGATCGACAGGACTTCCGGTTGCGAGCGCGAACGGACAGCGTGTTGCGTATTGGCAACAACGATATTCAAACATTTCTTTGCTTACGCACCTTGCCAAGCTCAGAAACTGGGAACACCTCGTACGACATTCCGATGTTTGTTGTCGTCGCGTGTATTTTGATTTGTCCCCTCTTTGGCTTCGATTGTTTCTAAAAACATGCGGAACACATACGTTTACGACTATCGAGCTGTGAACTAGCGAAATAAAGCTTGCTTACTCGCTATTCCATGTAAAAAAAATATGTGATTTTTCTGCTCGGCAATCTTCGCAATCAAAATGGCAGTGGACAGTTTGGCTCCTAACCGGAAGTCATGTCGATCATGACGGACTGACTTTAAATGAGGAGTTGTCCGCGAGTGCGTTATAGATTCTGTTAATTTTGCCGATCGCACGGATCGTCATCAGTAGCATGGATATTGATATCATTAAAGGGGTATTACACCCAGACAATAATGTACTGTCAATAAATGAAAAAAAATCAGATGAATAAACTGTGAAAATTTGAGCAAAATTGGATAATCCGTTCAAAAGTTATGAATTTTCAAAGTTATCATTTCCACCTGTGCTGGGCATCCTTGAATTGGCATGCGTATTGCTAATTAGCATAATCCGTGATGTCATACATGGAGAACTCCTCATTCACTTTGTATATAAATTTATCAAAAATGGATCAATATCATATTTCAAATGAGGAATCAATGCCGTTCTTTCTGGAATGCTTGCAGAGTTGATGTGGCTGTAATATAGTTAACCGAAGAAACTAAATTTTGTCTACTTTTTTCTGGAAAAAGAGGAAAATGTGAAATTTTGTGTACAAAGCGAATGGAGTGTCCTCCATGTTGGCAGCCATTTTGTGCCTATACATTTGCCAATTTAAGGAGCCCATGAGGGGTGTAAATCAAAACTTTGAAAATTCATAACTTTTGAATGGATTATCCGATTTTGCTCAAATTTTCACAGTTTGTTCATTTTATTTTTCTTCATTTAATGATAGCAATTTAATGTCTGAGTGTAGTTCCCCTTTAAGAATTGTTCACAACTTTTTAATTTAATAGTCCGATTTTACTGGGAATTTTTAAAGTTTATTCATCTGACTTTTATTCATTCTATGAGAGCACGACAATTCTAGTGATTAGTTCTGTTCTGAGGATATTATTGTCGATTTTGAATTAATTGAACTGTGACGAAGAGCACGTCGACCGAAAGTAGTACGTCATAGTTTGTGCGACTATTCATTTGTTACATTACAGCTAGTTGAGCACGTAACATGACGTACTACTTCCATTCAACTTGCCATTCGTCACAGTTGACTGAAATAGAAAACTCCGAATTATATAAGTGGGTTTTCAAAATTGGTGGACGGTGGATCGTACTTTCTAAGAAAGAAAGCGAGTACGCATCTATGCGCACATCTGATGCGCGCTTGTTATCTAATACGCAGTTCAAGTGCACACTCGTTTTCCACCGTCCACCAATTTCCAAACCGACCATTATGGTGTTTTCGATTTCAGTACAGGGTGACGAAGGGCATGCGCACGTCAACCGGAAATATTTCGTCATAGTTTCGCGCGTCTGCTTATTGTTTCGTCACAGGTGGTTGCACATATACCAATGAGAACACGCGTAAAAATATGACGTACTACGTCCGGTCGACTGTGACTGTGACGAATGAAATCGAAACCTTCATATTTACTCCAAACATGCCCCTCCGACTTACAGCTTGGTGACCAGGACTTCTACCCAAACGGGGGCAAGGAGATGCCGGGATGCCCCACACTAAATCCCTCGTGCGATCATAGCCGCGCTGTCGAGTACTTCATCGCGAGTATCAACGCCTCGTGCCCCTCGTCGTCCAGGGCTTCGAAGTGGGAGGATGTTGTTGATGGAGGCGGTAACCCGTGTACCAGCGACAACCCTTGCCCTCCGATGGGCTTCCATGCAAGTCCTGGCATGGGGACCGGGGCGTATTACCTAACGACCGGCGACCAATTCCCGTACTGTCTGCCAGAAAGCCTATCGCAATCTTACGACCGGCTGAAGAGCCGATTTGCGAAATAAATCGGGGAAGCATTCTGTATGGTCAGTTTGACAAGTAAAACGTACCCAATTCTTGTTCTAAAAACTCGTATGAATACTGCACATATGATTCTAATGCGTTAATCAACTTTATACCCGATACAAAGGGAAATCAGTTTTCAAATCGTAAATGATCATATAAGACTGCGCCAACTTTTCCGACTTCCTTTCTCTTGGAGTCAATTTTTGTGCTACTTCTTCCAATGAGATCGCTTGCAGTATGGAGTTGCGCGTTTTTTAAATTAATCTGAATATTAAGAATGTACAATTTAAAATTAACTGAGCGGTTCAACAAAATTTTCGTATTATAAAAAAAAGGGTCGTTAACCGGTCGTAAGGTTTGCGGTGAGCTTAACCCTAGAAAAGCCATAATCGTAAACCACTGCTACATCGTCGGTTCGATTAGGCTCAAATTTTGTGACTTTTCCTAAAATTTTATCGCAGATATTATGATTCCATTTTAATCATTATCCTGTAATTCATGTTGACATGGCAATTATCAGACAAAAGGGACGTTTGTCAGTTTTTGAATAATTTTAAGTCTTTTTAATCGATTTTGCTTTCTCCTTTCTGTGCATCTCGAGTAGAAAACATAGTTTCCGAAAAATTGTTTTGTTTTTATTTGTATTTAGTTACTTTCTTCATAAAATGTACAATATATTATTTCAAAATACTTCTCTAGCCTATTGCAACTAAAATTAGCTTACACTTTTCCAGAAAACCCTTAAAAATCATGTTGTTGAAGATTGTAGCCTAAAATCTGAAAATTTCATGGAGAACATTTTTAAAGCTGTTTGGCGCCCTCTATCATGAATATTGTGATAAATGTGACATAATACGTGTTTTTACATATTCCTACTTTCAATGGCATTTAATAAAGTCATGGGGTATTTTCCTAAGACTAAGTTGTATAAAATAATATTTTAAGCTATCTGGCGCCCTCTATCATGGGTATTGTGATAAATGTGATATAATACATTTATTGACATAATTTTACCTTCAATTGCATTTAATTAGGTCATGGAGTATTTTCCTAAGATGCTAAAGGTGTATGAAACCATATTTTTAAGCTATCTGGCGCCCTCTATCATGTATATTGTGATAAATGTGACATAATACATTTGGTGACATACTTCTATCTTCAATTGCATTTAATTAAGTCATGGGCTATTTTCCTAAGATGCTAGAGTTGCATAAAACCATATTTTTAAGCTATCTGGCGCCCTCTATCATGGATATTGTGATAAATGTGACATAAAAGTGTGATAAATGTGACATAAAATGTGATTGAAAAGCGCCATCTTTAATCAAAACGAACCAACATAATACATTTGGTGACATAATTTTACCTTCAATTGCATTTAATAAAGTCATGGATAATATTTTTAAGATGCTAAAGGCGTATGAAACCACATTTCAGTCATTTCAGGTCATAATCCTGCTTTTAATCCACCTTTTTCAAAAATGTATTTCATTATATTGCATCCTAGTGACCATGATAAATTTAAATTGTTCCAAATTGTAGACTACGACTTGCTCTTCATGTTTGTCAAATTTTATTCCCGAATGGCCGAAATGAGGAAGAACTCGAAGGGGCACTGTTCATCTATCCCGACTTCGACGGGCNTTTAAAAAAAAATGGATTGAATGATCGGGAAAGCAAGGTGCAAATAGTTGTTTAAAATGGACTTTATTCATACCAATTCATTATGGTCAGCGCTCTTTATCTTATCTTGTCTTATTTCATCTTTGACATAACATACATACGATTAAGATCTATCGTAAGTATTATTACATCTTTCATGTTACATACCCCTTATATTATTTTATCTTTGTTTATTATTTTATTTCATCATATATCATCATCATATATATTCTCTGAATAAATTAATAAAGCAAGCAAGAATATTGACCATTTCCATTTTCTGGTTTGTTTGTTTGTTGGTTTCTTTGTTTGGGATGTTTTGTACGTGATTGTTCTTATTTGAATTTATACCGACCTATAATTTATTTATTTATTTATTTATTTATTTATTTATTTATTCAAACATGATTTCATACAGACACAAAAGATCAAAAGTTGAAATGAGACAAAATGAATGAATTTAGGAGGTAAGGAAATGTACTAGTATGGATATGACATGAACAAAGGGCGAGAGGGGACTGGGGAGATGGAGAGAAAGGGGGAGAGACAGGTGGAAAGTAAAAGAGAGGAGCGAGATGGGGAGAGACGTAGAGAAAGATAGATAGAGAGAGAGAGAGAAAGAGAGAGAGAAAGAGAGAGAGAAAGAGAGAGAGAAAGAGAGAGATATAGAGAGAGGATGGGGGGAGGAGAAAGGCAGAGAAAGAAAGAGATGAAGAGGCAGAGAGAGACAGAGGGGAGAAAGGGAGAGGGAGAGGGAGGAAAAGAGATAAATAGATTGAGAGAGATAGAGAAAGAGAGGAAGAGAGAGAGAGAGAGAGAAATGCGGGTGGAGAGAAATCGGATTTTTATAAGTGAGAGAGGCGGAGAGAGAGAGAGAGAGAGAGAGAAATGCGGGTGGAGAGAAATCGGATTTTTATAAGTGAGAGAGGCGGAGAGAGAGCTACTATACCGTATAATATACAAAGAGCATAGAAAATATGAATAATAAACTGAAATTCTATTTTTCGTTCTCTCCCACCAAAACACCAATTGTGACAATAGAACCGGCTACCCATGATGTGATTGTATTCACTTTTCAAGGGTGTTATACTTTTTTGTTCGCTTTTGAGGAACCTCCCAAAAATTCCTCTGCAAATCACGATCACCATTTCTGTCCCTGCGATGCATGTATGATAAACGGCCACTTGGAAACATGTTTGGAGTTAAAAGGTATGAATTAAAGCTTTTTCTAATCCTTTTATTTAACCATGTATTCTGTTTGAAATCAATAATCGTAGTTGACTGTTTTGGATGTTGAATATTACAGCCCTACTGCGGAATGGATTCTTGAAAAATGGTTACTTCAAAATGCCTAAAATCGTCTTTTATTGCAACGGCGGCTGAAACGTCTTTTTCAGAAGCAAGTGTTCAAAGGATATTGCTGTGCTAATAGTATTTTGGATTTACTCATCAAATAAAACTCTTCACTATTTACAGCTGTTCTTAGAGGTACGTACGACTCTATAAACGACTGGTGCCCATTTCTCAAGTGCGACTTAGCGATGGTAGCGGTTCTCATTGAGGTCAGGGTCTTTCCGGTCTTTCTTAAAGGGGAACCAACCCCTGAAATTATTGTGCTCCTATTAAATAAAGAAAAATCAGATGAACAAACTGTGAAAATTTGAGCAAAATTGGACAAACTGTTCAAAAGTTATGAATTTTCAAAGTCACAGAGATATGACGATCACTGCCGCTCATGGGGATCCGTGCGATTGGCAAAACCGACGGAATCTGTGACGTCATGTCGGACAACTCCTCATTCACTTTGTACATAAAATATTTAAAAATTGATCAATGTAAAATTTTGAGTAAGGTTGCAGCATGAATCTTGTCAAAATACATGCAGAATCATTACAGAAATGCTTTACCCCAGCCGAAAATTGTCATTTTGTTGACTTTTCCGAGAAAAAGGAGAAATTGTGAAGTTTTGTGTACAGAGTGAACGAGGAGTTGTCCGATATGACGTCACAGATTCCGTCGAATTTGCCGATCGCACGGATCCCCATGAGCGGTAGGGACGTCATATCTCTGTGACTTTGAAAATTCATAACTTTTGAACAGTTTGTCCGATTTTGCTCAAATTTTCACAGTTTGTTCATCTGATTTTTCTTTATTTAATAGGAGCACAATAATTTCAGGGGTTGGTTTCCCTTTAAAGTCGATCTTCAATTTAAGTACAGGACCAACAAGTCGTTCGTAGAGTCTTGAGTAGATCTAGACACAGCTTCATGAAACGCAACCTAGATCATGTGTCTTCTGCTTCATGTGAATACTTGATATTTAAATTTCTTCATAATGTTATTTTTAGTTATGTAATGTATCAGACCATGTATGTCAAATTTTAATGCTTTCTGAGGGACCCATATCTTTTCAATAGAATCCTTTATTTCCATGAATTTTATTACAGGCATTAGAAATTCCATGTCATCAAATCGATGTTCACATTAATATTTCCGTTTAGATTATGTTATGAATTTCTTTTGTACATTTTCTTGATTTGCTGGAAAATACCATAGTATTATTCTGTAGCAACATTGTTTTGTATGTAAGGTTTTTGTTATGATTCAAATGGAGATAAAATTAAAAATAAGAAATTAAGCTTGAAAGTTGGAACTTAATTGTGGGCTTTTTACAGGGCGAGGTGCAATTATCGAGGAGAGCGAAACAACCACGACCTCAATCGACCACGAGCAGTCTAATTACGAGGCGGTGATCGACTCACGATGCTTCGAGGACCGAGCATGAGGTCTTCTTTCAAGTTCCTGGTCGGTGTCGGGTTTACGTTCCTGACGGCGTTGATGACATGGACGTTGAGTGTTCATCGAGGGGTACGCCATGTCGGGTAAGTGTGCACCCCCCCCCCCAAAAAAAAAAAAAAAAAATATATTAATAATAATAATAAGCATAATGTAAAAGCTTATAGAGTTTTTGTATGCATTCCATAAAACCATAATGCTACATTCAAACCTACTCGGTGTTAGTACACCGGGGATGTGTTTTACAAAGCTGTCGGGGGCAATTCCACATGAGAAAAAAATACGAAACTATATTGCATAAAATAGCGCCTTATATTCGTTTGAAAGAGTAAGTGCACACTAAAAAACACGGTCATATTGAATTCAAACCGACTACCAGGTATGTGCTTTCAATAGCTGTTCAGTGCAATTCCAAATAAGAAAAAATACAAAAGTTTAGTATAAATAGCTGACACGGTTTTTGAGCATCCATCAAGGGGTACGCCATGTCGGATAAATGCTTACCTCCCCCCCCCCCCCCCCCAAAAAAAAAAGATGTTAAAGCTCAAGTTAAGCGAAAGCGAATATTTTTGCCCACAAATGTTATAATCAAATCTAAACGAAATGGAATATAGCATCATGGACATATTGCACAAAAGACTGTGTGAATAACACAATATAAACTATTTTCGAAAATTAAGTCGAACGTCAATTCAATGGTCCTTTGTAATGTTATTCAAATCGAAACTGGCTTGCGATTGCTGTGTCCGCATAGTTCAATACACAGCGTACATGTTTTATTGTCCATGACCCACTTTATTTATAGCGCAGATGGCGTTATGCATTCACCGTAAAAAAAAAATATTTGAGCCGGGGAACCGACTTCCGGAAATATTCTATATCGTGCTAAAAGAAATTATATATGATATTAAAGCCCAAGTAAAGTTTTGTCTACAAATTTTGTAATCAAATCTAGTAAAAATGAAATATAGCATTATGAATATATTGCACAAAAGATTGTGTGAATTATGAATGAGTTTTTATAAAGCTACAACCTATAATGTTCAAGAATAATCGCAATCTAGGGTACCCCAATATTGAAACAATATTTTCTTTTTTTGCTAAAGTACACCTTGTGAGGCACAGAGTTAGATGAAAGTTTTAGAATTTAATCTTTGTGTATAGCTTTTTCTTTCGTCAAGTCTTGTAAATGCCTTCGCATCTACCCGATAATAAACGAACTATCATTATTACCGAGAGAGGGCGCTAAATATGACTTAACGGTCAAATTCAAATTTTGAAGGAAAATCAGTTCATAAAAAGATATGCTGCTGTCTCGAAACGTGTGTAAGATATATACGCCATGTCAAACATCGGGTAAAATTCACATTTTTCAATCGTTACCAAAACTGCATTTGGGCTATTATACTTTCGTTTAAAGCCCATGTATAGTTTTGGTAAAGATTAAAGAAATGTGAATTTTGGGGATATATACCATAACATATAGTTGCTATACACATTTCAAGATCATAGCATATTTTTCTACGAGCGAATTCTTTTGAAAATTTGAATTTGACCGTTAAATCGTATTTAGCGCCCTCTCTTAGTTATAACAATATTTTGCTTCTTATCGGGCATATAGAAAATTATTTCCAAGATTTTATTAAATCATGCTAAATAGGAATACATAAAGAATAAATTCTGAAATTTTTATCCAATTCTGTTCATGAGAAGCTGTCCTTTATCAAGAAAGAAAATATTGAATTTGCGTCGGGGGCTACGACGCTAAAATATTTTCCACACTTTAGGTTATAACTTTTCCAAAATTTGTTAATTTTTCGTACAATCTTTTGTACAACATGTTCATGATATCATGTTTCTTTTTAAGTAGATTTGAAGACAAAATGTGGCGATAAAAATATTCGCTTTTACCAAAACTATACTTGGGCTTTAAGAAAATCTCAACTGGCAGATTCTTTGTTACTAAAATTGCTGATGGTGTACCAAAACTAAGCTGTGGAAGTAAGAGGCTTCAAAATCAATGTTTAGTTCTCCAGAAAACGCTAAAAGTCCAAGTATAACATTCATAGGCACAACAAGGTATTACATTTATTACAATCCAACACTATAATGGGATGAAATATATTTTTTTAAAGCCGGGACATATTGGCTATAGAACAATGAGAATTTACTTAAATCTTTGCTGGTGTTGATAGTTTCTGGTGATGCCCTACCTGACACTAAGCCGGTAATAAACTAACATCCTCGCTTTGTATTACAATGCAGGTCCAAAATGTAAATAGCTTTATGTTAAAAAAAGTTTTAACGCTGCACCAGAGGCAAGCAAGCATCCGTGATTTCCAAAACCCGCCATCCTCGAGCTGAAAAAAGAGAAAGTTATCAGGTCAAATTTGGCGCCCCCTAATTCTGACCTTAGGGCGGTTTTTCACCAAATCGTTCTTAAAGTTACGCATGACTTAACCTTCGACTGGTATCAGTTCTTGCGCTGAATGCGCGTAATAATGTTAACCATTAGGCACAAGAAGGGGTACCAGTCGAACGTAAAGTCGTGCGTAAAGTCTTTCTTATCTTGGTGAAACACCGCCCGGGCTCCCTAACCTACACTATGCACACTAGTTCAAATTTTTAACGATTTTCTAGAACGCTATGTCCTCCTGATCGATCTCTTTTCTTTCCATTGCTGCCAGACCGAATTAGAGGGCGCAACCCCGAGAATTCGCGGGCGCATTCTGGCGTTCAGTACGGAGATACGATCACGCCATCTATCGGTCGTACTCGTATACCACTGGGGCAAAGCAATTATGAAACCGTTCAGAATCTGAACTATGTGCACACATGAGAGGTAAAATAGGTTGATTGTAATCAAATGAGAAGGGATGGGTTTTGAAATATGTTCCATCGGATCTTCTAGAGAATGGAACTGAAATTCACGCACATTGTGCTGCACTCAACCCAAGTGAGGTGAATGGGTACCTGGCAGGAATATTTATTCCTTGAAATGCCAAATGCGCTGGTGGCTGCAGGGCTAAAGCCTCGGTAATTATATTGCAAAGCGCCTTTAGCACTCAGCAGAGTGGATACATGCGCTATATAAATTGCATCTATTATTATTATTATCATTATTATGATATTTATTATCATTATTATCATAAAGCTAAATGCCAGTAGCTTGGTCTCTGCATGTGATAATTATGTCGCACGAAAAATCATGAAGCAACAAATATGACAAAAGGAATGAGTGTCCCCTTCTTGTACCTCTTTCTATCTTCAAATTTAGATACATTCTTTTTTTTTTAATCTTCTCAATCTTTCAAATATTTCGGCTCCCCCTTCCACTTAACCCGAGGGCTGAAGCCCCAAGATATTTATCATTCCCCCACCTTCCCCTACGCGCATGGAAGGAAGGCCCGGGCACGGCATCACGTGATCCCCTGTGATTGGCCAATTGTGAAGCATCCTTTTCGCGGAGGAGCGCGCTGACCAATTGTAAACAAGATCGTCATGTCGTCATGACGTGCCGTGTTTGGTGTACTCGGGCCTTTACATGTACTCTGTTAGCTTTTTTTTGCGAGAATGATCAGACGTCTTGAAGTTGACAAACCACGTAATAAATTCCGTTGAATTGGGCTCACAAATCTAAAGCCCCTCACAACTTTGAAAGGCCGACTTATACGAAGGCGAGTTGTTCACCTTCTCGCTCTCTGGCCCTACAGAAGGCGCATTGGCGAGTTAAACAGCACGCCTCGCGCTGCATTTATAAGCTTCCATAGTTTTCCATTTCGCTAGCCTTCGCACACCCCAATCGCATTGGTGTGAGAGGGCCTTACGGAAGAAGAAAACTTATTTCGGAAAACGAATTCCTTACCAACCTATGTCAGCTCGGTACAAAATTTTCTTCACTTCAAAACTGTCCTTAAAAGATATCTAAAAACTGAGTCCGTGATGGGTCTCCATTAATCATGATTCCTACGTACATTAATTTTGTTATATATATTTTTTCATCCCTAAGTAAATTCTCATGTGTATTGGAAGTTNTAGCCCCAAAAGTTCAGAAATTCTCCAGAATGAAAAAATAATTAAAGAATATAATTTACGACGAAATTTCATTACATTTACACCGACCCCAGACATTATTTACTTATCAATATGACATTCTAAAGCATTATATTATTATGCAAATTTACCTACGCCTTCCCGAAATCCATTGCGAGCATCCGATTTACTCGTGTGAAACCTGAAGCATCATTTTCGCGGAGGAGCGCGCTGACCAATAGCAAACAAGATAGCGCGTAAATACCGTGCTGTTATGCCGTGTTAGGTGTGCCCGGGCCTTTACAGGTACTCTGTCAGGGTTTTTTTTTTGTGAGGATGTTCAGACGTCTTGAAGTTGACAAACCACTTAATAAATTCTATTGAAATGGGCTTACAAATTTAAAGCCCTTCACACCTTTGATAGGCCGACGAAGACTATTGAAAAAAATAAGGAAGCTTAAATGTTCAGCTTATATGAAGGCGAGTTATTCAGGCTGCTCCTCGCCCTCTGGTCCTACAGAAGACGCCTTGGCAAGTTGAACAACCCGCTTCGCGCTAGCTGTATGTATAAGCTTCCATAGTTTTCCATTTCGCCGGCCTTCGTCCACCCCAATCGCATAGATGAGAGAGGGCTTTAAGGGAGAAGAGAACTTATTTCGGAAACTCCTTGGCGTCCGAATAGATCGGACGCGAACCGTTCTCTTTTTCCAAAAGCCTTAAAGAGTCCGTTTCACCATTGTGTTTATAGCCAACATTTAGTCCATCATTAATTTAAAAAGACGCGCTGTGATTGCAGAACTACAAATAAAATACGTTTAACTGACCCTAACGCATGCGTAAGCCGGTCGACTGTTACGAAATTCGTAAAGGCTCAGTCACAAAAAAAAATTATATGATTTGGGGCGAAGGAGTTTGTTATCCATGCCCCCTCAGTGTATCCTTAGAGAGAGTGGTGTACCTTAAAGTGCCTATAAAACAATTCCCAGATATATCTAAGGTGGCATTGGAAATTATAAATGCTCGTGCGTGGTCGACGGATAAACGTGTCCTGCTAATGTCACACTTCTTCTTAACTAAACGCTAGTAAAAACGGAAGGATGTGAAGGGGTCATTAGTCCCGTTGAACAGATTTAATTCATATTTTTATCGTTTGAAACGTTTGAATGAATCATAACCTATACTCGTCTCAAAGAGCCATTGTAATTTTTTCGTTTTCCAGATTCATATCTTCTATGCCATCCCATTGGACAACGTGGCCTTCAAGGACATCCTGCGAACCAATCAACAAGATAGTCTACCTGAAGACCCACNTTCTCATGTGTATTGGAAGTTCTAGTAAGCATATTATGTGTATCATTCCTTTTGCTTTGATGTCTATTTACTTGTTTTTGTCTTTTATTTGTAATAATGTTTGTTTGTACTTAAAGGACCCCATTGGAAATAAGCCCTCGGCTTTCATGGGATATCATTGTCATTGTATTTTTCTTGCATTATGACGAATAAAATCAAATCAAATCAAATCAAAACAGTCCGAATAGATCGGGCACGAACCGTTCTCTTCTTCCAAAAGCCGTCGTCTCACCTTTGCGTTTATAGGTAACGTCTTGCCTAGCATTAACGACATTTGAAAGACGCGCTGTGAATGCAGAACTACACAAGAAATACGTTTAACTGACCCTAACGCATACGTAAGCCCGTCGACTGTTACGAAATTCGTAAAGGCTCAGTCACAAAAAAAAATTATATGATTTGGGGCGAAGGAGTTTGTTATCCATGCCCCCTCAGTGTATCCTTAGAGAGAGTGGTGTACCTTAAAGTGCCTATAAAACAATTCCCAGATATATCTAAGGTGGCATTGGAAATTATAAATGCTCGTGCGTGGTCGACGGATAAACGTGTCCTGCTAATGTCACACTTCTTCTTAACTAAACGCTAGTAAAAACGGAAGGATGTGAAGGGGTCATTAGTCCCGTTGAACAGATTTAATTCATATTTTTATCGTTTGAAACGTTTGAATGAATCATAACCTATACTCGTCTCAAAGAGCCATTGTAATTTTTTCGTTTTCCAGATTCATATCTTCTATTCCATCCCATTGGACAACGTGGCCTTCAAGGACATCCTGCGAACCAATCAACAAGATAGTCTACCTGAAGACCCATAAGACGGGCTCCACGACTTTATGCTCCATAATCGACCGCTATGCATTTACGCAGAATCTATCCGTTCTAGTCCCGAAGAAGGGCCACTTCGTCAACTACCGACATATCTTCAACGCCAAGAGAATCGAAACCGTCAAAGACACCCGTCCCAAGAAACAGAGTTGGAGTATGGAGAAGGGTTTCGATGTCCTGACGAACCATGCCAGTCTGAATAAGAAGGCTATGGATAAGGTCTTCCATGGGGCTAAGTACGTGACCATATTGCGTGAACCATCGGCGCAGTGGCAGTCTGCTTTTGGCTACTTCGAGATCTGGAAGTCACTTCCCCTATCCAAAGAACCGATGAAGCTGTTCCTGTCGCAACCGAAGAAGCATTTTGCGCGGATCATGAAGAAGACTCAGTACTACAAGGAGAGCATGCACAATCAACACCTTTTCGACTTCGGGATGAATCACGAGGACATGGACGACGAGGGGAAAGTCAAGAAGAAAATTCAGGAGCTCGATTCGGATTTCGACCTCGTCATGATTACAGAATACTTCGACGAATCACTGCTTCTGCTTCGTAAGCTGCTCTGCTGGCGGCTGCATGATGTCGTCTATCTGACGCAAGGCGTTCGTTCGGCCAAACTACGAAAGAAAGACGACGACAGCTTAGCGGAGAAGATCCGGGAATGGAACAAAGCGGACGTGATGCTTTATAAGCATTTCAATGACACATTCTGGCGGAAAGTTCACGAGTACGGGCCAACGTTTTCACGAGACTTGGCGACTTTGAAAAAGATGCTTTCAGATGTGTCAGATACATGTTTGAATAAGACTCGAGTAAAAAGAATTGATAGGCGAGCGGAATCGTTCTACCTGAACAAGAATGCCCCAAAGATCTGTCATCGATTGGTGATGGGGGATGTTGCGTATACAAGAGCATTTTACGACAGAATGAAGAAACGGAAAATACCCTTCTATGACAACGAGAATGACAATCTTTACTAATTCTACATACTTTATGTTAATTCTTCTAATCGGCATCAGACGAAAACCTAGAGGCGCAGATGGCACAATGCATTCACCGTAAAAATAAACAAAGATTAATTTTGAGCTGGAATACCGACTTCCGGTTAAGGACATTCATGCATATGTTTCTAATTTTCGCCACGGTTTAGATTTCAAGAAATCCCGTTTGTTTCACATTCTAATGCAAATACTTTCCGATATCAGCTATTACACAATGGGACGTTTATTTCATGCGGCACCAAGCACATAAGAAGATGTAGAGGGGCAAAATGGGCAATTTTCCAAAATCACAGACGGAGTATGTTCATTACCCGCTCAAACCGAAATTCCCTTCCCCAATTTCAACAGGTCGATTGAGACGGTTTCATGAAATAAGGTTTATCATATTCTACTTATAAGATTATATGCATTGTGATTGGTGAAGAAGGAGTCAAGCGATTAAAAATATTTTCACCATGAAAGAAATTTGATATGGCGTATTGTGTCATATTTTGGATATGTCTATATACTGACTGAATATTTTACGATTACTGGATATTCAGCTATCGATACCCGATAATTTGAGTCCGCGATGCGATATCGAGATCAAAGGTCGTCGAAACATAAACAACAATGGCTACACCTAGTACCAGCGGAAAAAAAATCAACGCCGATGAACCGAGATTTAAAGGGGAACTTCACCCAGACATTGATGTGCGCTCAGTCGATGAAAAAAAGAATACGGAGGGGGGGGGGGGGGGCTTGATAATGTGTATTTTGGCACATATTGACTAAAACGTGACTAATTAGACATATTCTGTTATCCAAGTGCTTCAAAAAGAAAACCAATGTTTAAAATGTGTGTTCAAAAAAAAAATACTGTGATCAAACTGTGAAAATCTGAGCGAAATCCGACAATCCATTCAAAAGTTATTGATTTTCAAAGTTTTGAATTACACGCCTCATGGGCTCCTTAAGTTGGCAACCTACAGGCACAAAATGGCTGCCAACATGAAGAACTCTCCATCACTTTGTACTCTGAATTTCACATTTTCTTTTTGTTTCTAGAAAAGTAGACAATGAATCAACAAAATTCAGTCCGACATGCATGCGGAATCAAAATGTCCATGTCATACTTGAAGAGAAAAGTATAATTTTGTCTACTTTTTTATAAAAAGAAGAAAATTTGAGATTCTGTGTACACAGTTAATGGAGAGTTCTCCACAAAAATATAAATGCATATTGTGCCTGTACGTAGCCAATTTGAGGAATCCATGAGGGGTGTAAATCAAAACTTTGAAAATTCAAAATTTTTTAATGGATTGTCGGATTTTGCTAAAATTTTCACAGATTGATCATTGTATTTTTCCATTATCCACTGAGCGCACATCAATGTCTGGGTGAAGTTCCCCTTTAATCTCGGTTGATGATGATTTGGAGGAATTCATTATTCATCGACAGATTTTTAAATAGTTCTTCGAAAAATGCGCATTTTACATCTTATTTATATCCTACAAATGTAAAAAAAAAAATTAAACAAAAAAAAATAGGAAAACACTTCCGAGCGCACAGTATACGCTGGCCAGACGGTGGACTGACGTCTGACTTGCTCCCAAAGAGCGTACATCGAACGTCAGACCACCGAACGACTTGCTTCTTTGTGCATCATCAAGGGAGTGTTTTTAATTTTCAAAAACCGCTGGGTCGAAACAGGCTAAAAAAGCAAAGGTGTGAGTCGGTATTTAGCTGACATATACCTTATCCGACGTATACGGAGTACGCTTGAGTACGTCGATTACGTTATTCAATTCAATTCATTTATTTTCACTTCATCAGAAATAATACAAAGTATAATTAACATTTACAAACATTTATGGGAATGTTATGCAAAGGTGTGAATCGGCCTTAAAATATATTGCATTGTGACAGCTCTTTTACCATCACAAATCACGGTGAGAGACACGAACCTTCAGATGATTTGCCTTTTGACAAGGCCTTCGATTTTGGACGAGTTTTGGAAAAGCTATAACCTAAAATGTGCAAATTTTTATAGCGTGGTGCTTCACCACACTATTTCAATATTTTCTTTCTTGATAAAGGACAACTTCCCATGCTCAGAATTGGATGAAAATTTAAGAATTCAATTGTTGTGTATATCTCTATATCATTCTATTGTCAAATCTTGGAAATAACTTTGTATATGCTCTATAACGAGCAAAATAATGCTATAACCAAGAGAGGGCGCTAAATATGATTTAATATGGTCAAATTCAAATTTTCAAAAGAATCAGTTCGTAAGAAAATATGCCATGGTCCAATAATGTGTATAAGAATTACATGTCATGATAAATATCCCCAAAATTCACATTTCTTCATTTTTACCAAAACTGTACTTGAGCTTTAACGTCGATATGGAATCCCCATTAACAGCGCGAGCGCAGCTAGCGCCATCTTGCGATAGGAAGCTAAGACGCCGTCGACGTTGAAGAGGAAGTCCAAAGTCAAAAGCTTTGTCAAAAGGCTATCAGATGATCAGAGTCCAACATCAGCATCGGTCAAGAACCAAGAGTTGATTTGACGGTTAACGCATCATTAGGCCTATATCTCTTAGAAAAATGAATAATTTATTCAAATGTCTTTCCTTTCTTTGCTGGACTTGCTTTGTCGTGTGGTCGACGTGGACTTTTAATGATAAGCAGGATCTCAAATATCATGTGCCAATTCGCCCAGCAAGGCAGTATTCATCGGATGGACATAAGTTGTAAGTTTTCGAGCTTTTGTGTGTTTTTTTTTTTTTTTCGTACAGTTAGAACAAACATGTAGACACAGACAATCAAAGACAGAGACAATTCTTTTAAAAAGTGGATAGGCGGCCTAGTAGTACTAGAACATTTCAGCAGTATATATCAACCCATTTACTACTGGAAAAAAGTAGGCCCGGCACAACGTCTATGGGCATTATGAAATTCGATAGGCTATGTGTTAACCTAATCTTGTGAATGTTATATTCTGTTCAATTGAAAATTCAATTCTTGAAATTTTTATTTTTATTGTGAGGTCTGAAAAGACAACAGTGTTTTGATCACTGATGGAGGTACATTACTGAAATACCTAATACATATAAATGGATAAAGAGATAGATTGATAAAATACATATAATAGTAAATAGATTAATAAAGAAAAAATGTTGTTCTTCCTTGAATAAGCGGCGGAACCGGGGGGCAGAGGGCGCTTGTCCCCAGAAATTTCCAGCATGAAAAAAGTGCCATTTTCTCTGGGTCAAAGATATCCTTTTCCCTTTGCCAATCTCGAAATGTCCTTCTCATTGACGTTTTATTCAGCTAAGAAGGGTCACACCTTTTGATGGTCACATCGTGTAGAGATGTCACCCGGGATAAATAAAAGCTGGCATTTCCCAACCTTTGCATAAGGCTGTGGGGCGTCAACAAGAGCCCCTAAAATGACTTTAATTAGCTGGAGAGGGTCACAGGCAAAAACCGGTGGATATCGTTCCTCAGAGGTCACTTAAGAAGAATGCATCTAGAGGATAATATACACCTATAAGAAATGTATCATATACCAATACTAATCAGACTGGATCAAGCTCTAAAATAAATTCAGAAAAATGTCAATTTCACGATATCTTAGAACAGGTTTTCGTCTGCTATCACATTACAAGGGGGCTGTCATTTTGTTCTGAACAGATATTTCGACGTGATCCAATGATATAATTTTCTATTGCAAGGAAAATATTCATTAAACTGTAAAATAGTTCAATCTTTGGCAAATAGAACACGTTTTGTTGGAAAAAATGCGTGACGTGTGTCCAATATTTTAGTACGACTTTTAAACAACAATTCAGTCTTCCAATCATCTGATTATACTAAAGAATTGTGCTTTTAGTGGACTTGCCTGGCATAACAGAATTTCCTTTATTTAGCAAGCCTTCTAGGTATTTTATTCTATTGTTTAATACAGGTGAAAACGTAGCATTTTGCCAAAGACCCTATATAAACACGAATGCATGACTTTAAAAGGCCACCCTGTACCGCAGATTTTTGTTTTTGTTCTGGTCTTCATCTGATTGTATAACACTATAATAGCCAACCGATAATACAGATTCCTTTCTTTCATTTGTTTTGTTACAAGGAAACTTGGACTCTACTCCGCAAAAACGTCATTACTCCGCAAAAACATCACGCCCATGCCAATAAAACACAATTCTAATGAACAAAACTTTCTTTTTTTAAATAAATCCAGACCAGTTTTAAAATATAGAAATATATGACTTTATGTAAGGTATATTTTTATTCAAATTCTAAGCTTATATTTTGATCAGAGACGTTCTACTCGGGGATAACAAAATACTTTCTCGTACCAAATAACAAAATGGTAGCCCCTATGGTATTGCTAGCAGACGACATCTTGGCTCAGAAAATGAAAATTAATCTTCTTATGCTGCTTTTTCTTGTACAATAACATATTCCATTAAATCGATAAATATTAATGGGTCGCAATCCCCTTTAGTATGAAAACACCCAAGACAGCTTTAGATCGGCAGTCAGCAAGGGTTACCCTAGCTGGAAAGGTAACCAATTTAAATACTTATGGATGCAAAGATCATACACTCCGAAAATACAAATGAGCCGTCTAGCATGTCCTATCTGGAGGATATAACCGTGGAAGATGCAGCTTTAGGGTCGGCAGACGCCCCTAAATTTTTGGATGCCCATAGACTTGCGTGTAAAATCAAGACTACATTTTACCTTATAGGCAGACGTACAAAATCAGCATTAGAAATAACAATTGAAATCAGTTTTAAATCAAAGATTGAATACCCCAAAGTACAGAATGACCAATGATAGACAACATTTCAGCTTATTAAGGGTCGACAGACGCCCCTAAAATGTTGGTCCTCGATAGGGTTGTGTACAAAATCAAGATTATATTTCGTTCATAAGCATGTGTAAAAAGAAATTGTCATAATGGAATCATGAACACTGTTGAATGCAAGGGAAACAATGGTTATAAGTTATACATTTGAGGTGATTAAATATTGAGATGCCAAGGGCACCTCTGGATTGTAATTTTAGCCAAAAAATCACTTGATTCTTATTAGGGCCTTGCAAATGACTAAAAAAAGGTCCCAAAAATGTCTCAATCAATCGCAGAACGATTCGAAGATGGGGGAGGGGACTGTGGATAAGCATTTTACACACTCCCAGAAAGCTTGTAGCCCAGGCTCAGAACTTTACATTATCATGACAATGTTATGGATACATTCTTTGGAACAATTACTTCTCTATGGGGATAATGATAATGATGATTATCGTGTGTGGTTTTCCTTCTACAATTACGACAGTAGAGTTGGTTAGAAATGCTGAATTCGTTATTTTATCTTTTTTTAAACAAGGAAAGTTTACCTCTTAAGAAGTATTCATTTTTCCAAAAAGAAATGTCAAACGAATTCATAGACGAGTATAAGTACGGTATATACATCAATTATCTTGGGAATTTTAGTGTATGGATTATCTTCCAATATAGTAAAGAAATTATATTCATACAAATAGGGGGTATTATCTTTACCAATGCAATCATTTTTTTTAATTTTCTTTAAAGATGAATTAGTCTCATTATTATGACAGATGCCAGGTTTGCAAGAGAGCTCTCACGAGTATCCAAAGAGAACTGCAGTTATTTAAGACAAAATTAAGTATTGAAATCATATGAAATAAGGAATAATTTCCCAAACACAAAACATAGCCTATCTGTAAAAATAATAACAAGTTCATCATATTATATGATGATTTATATATTGTTTTATTTTTGTGTTTGTTAGACAGTTGTAACACTTGCAAAGTAAACCAATCCCATACTCAAGAATATTTTTATATCAAGGCCGACTCACACATTTGCATTTTTAGCCTGTGTCGGT
>BQKZ01001171.1:98679-114238 GCA_036244855.1 Temnopleurus reevesii | reverse complement strand
GAATAGTACCATACTCCCTCGGGCCGTTGGCCCTCGGGTGGATGGTACTATTCTGATGGTCATTCGTGCGAATAGTTTTAACCAGAACCTCGAGAGTCATTGTATATTTCTATAATGTAATTTTAGGGCAGATAATACCATTCTATGATGTCATTTAAGGGAAGACAATATCTTATGACGTCATGTCAGAGAAGATAATATAATCCTAGGACGTCATGTGAGGGAAGATAATGTTATCCTACGATGCCTTGCCAGGGAAGATAATACTATCATTCAATGTCATATCAGTAATACATTATCCTACAATGTCATGTTGGGGAGATAGTATTATCCTACGATGTCATTTCAGAGCAGATATTATCCCACGATGTCATATAAAGGAAGATAATATTATCCTATGATGTCACATATGTGAAGGTAATGATATTCTAAAATGTAATTTCAGGGCAAATAATATTATTCTATGATGTCATGTCAGGGAAAACATAATCATACATTCTCATATCATTATCATCATTATTATTAAAATTATTATTACATTGTTATATAGGTACACGTATTACACATTCACAAATAAAATCGATAGCACTAGGTAACAATGCGATTGTATAAAGCATTTATTACATATCATCTATTTTCAAAAGTGTAGAAAACATGATACAAACATTGAGGAAACTGACATTATTTCAGTGTAAATAAAATTCAAAATAGTTTAAATTACACATGAACAAAGGCGACGTCTGAAAGATAATACACACTACCTTCGCTAAATGGTAATAACACTTTGCTGGCCTGCAGGAAAGACTAGAAAATGGAAAGATACAAAAACTATGAAACTAACTAAATTTGGATTTTAAGGCGTTTATCATTCATTAATGAATATTTACGCCGTAAGCCTAACCTCATTCCTATATAACATGTGCATTTCATTCAGAGCTATTTAGTAGGACTTTTCCTTCAGAATAATCATCAGAAACTATGAATGACTTATATAATATATTACTATGATACGAATCTATCCATTTTTTAATGAGCAACATGTCAAAGGAGGGGGCAACCTTGTTGCACAATTCCCCCATCATCCATGCTTAGGTGTAATAATGGATACATTGGTCTTAATGGCACAACAAGTTCATTTTCCCCGGACAATGTACAGAAATTTGAAATAGTAGCCCTGCCAAATTTATCTTATACCGGTAGTACCATTTTGTTAAAAAAATTGTGCTATTAAGGTGGATATTTTCATAATTCTATTTCCATGTTTCACGCATACCGTAAATAAATAACCCTCCTGCCAAATTTGTCTTATAGAACAAAATTATGCTATTAATGTAGACACTGTCTCAATTATTTTTTTTTTTTTAGTAATAACAATAATT
Source organism: Temnopleurus reevesii (assembly GCA_036244855.1). Taxonomy (NCBI): domain Eukaryota; kingdom Metazoa; phylum Echinodermata; class Echinoidea; order Temnopleuroida; family Temnopleuridae; genus Temnopleurus; species Temnopleurus reevesii. The sequence goes on along the minus strand of BQKZ01001171.1, from coordinate 112,859 downwards.
ATAATAAAAAAGAAATATTATGTCCACCTCCTTACGGCAAAATCTTTAACAAAGTGGTTTTATAAGAGAAATTTGGCAGGGGTACTATTTCTTTTTCCATTAACTCATTCAATTGTAAGTATTGCATAGAATGAATGTTCAGTGCAATTAGCTAATTTGGTCAGACAGAAGTATGCAATGACAATGATTATATAGCTCCAAGAAAATAAATAAACAATAAGATGACTAATTTCTAGAATCAACATCAATTATACTTTAAACTTCTATCATATCATTGGTGGGAGGATAATCACATACATTTTGTGTAGAAAATTGAAATATATTTGCATATAAAAATAAAAATACAACATGTATTTACAATCCACCTAAAGGGGAACGTTAAAGAGTTTCTGAGGTGAAAACGAAATAGTTTGCTATTTGGTGGTATATATGAAACCAACCAACACAAACATTCCATGACATTCAAAACATTGAATTTTCTCAACTAATTGATTCTCATGATAAACCAAAAGACGAATTGTACAAAGTGTAGTTCACATCGTGCGAAACAGTGAAATGATGGGAAGGATACACAAATGAACATGCCCACAGTGTAAAAGGCTCACACAGAGCCTAAGGGGGTGTTGCTCAAAATAAACTGCAAATCAACAGAAACTTTGCAAATAGTAATACGCATTTTCATTCGCGCACGGTATGCGCATTTAACAAGACGCGCATGAAACAATGATTTTGATTGGCATGTCCCAATCAACTGCAACATGCGATCAATTGCAATATTTGAGCAACCCCCCCCCCCCCCCCCTAAGTCGGACAAATGCAGCCTTAGTCGATTGTTAACTAATCTCCTTATCTAGTAATCTACATCATGTGGGATAAAGTTATGCACTTTTATGCACTTCAGCCATGTACAAATTATATTTTTCACCTCAGATATCCTATTATTTTATAGCTCGCAAATTTCACACACAATGGAAATAACCCTCTGACTAACTAGTGAATCATGTGTGTGCATCGTTTCATTATGTTGATGATAATAACAGTGATTTCTTATGAAGTGCACAGGTCCGTCAGTAATGATGTTCGTTGTGCTGTACATCAAACATGAATGTTTACAAGGAAGCCCATATTTCATTTTAATAGTTTTTTCTTATTCTATTGAGATCTATGTGACAGAAAAATAAATCAGTATTATAACTTCATAATAGGCATATATCTATAACACAATTTCACAAATATATAATTCTGTTTGCATATTCATTGTGTGGCAGAAATGAGAAATACACTAAAAAGGAGGTTTGTAAAATGTTGCATTGTGTTTTCACTATTTCACGTATGCACTCTGTAATTAGAATAAATCTGAAACAAGTACCATCTCTACACACACAGAAAACGGCAGGATAAAGCACTAGTAAATGCAAACACTGCATCAAATAAAGCACATAATGATGATGAAACTACACCAGAAACCGGAATAAAATTCCCCCAGATTCTCACGTGAAAACAGAAACATAAGCAACATCAAATTATAATGTGCCCTCATAAGCTAGTGTATAGACAACACCACACTAAAATACCAAAGTAAAGCCATAAGAGAAATATAAGACTCCTCTACATAAATAAAAACTAATGTTCTAGGAGAGAAATTATTCAACACCTGCCCAAAATATTAAGAACTAATAAATGTATGCGTTGCATCAGAAACCAATGTAAAACATCAGCTGATCTTAGCAAAAACTGTGATTGTTTCAAAACAAAATTGTATATTTCTTTTAATAAAGACTCTGAAATGAAAATTGTAAACGGTTGGGCAGCGCTTCATCAAGTTACGAACGGAGTTAAGAACGACTTTACGCACGACTGGTATCAGTGCTTATGCTGAATGATCAAGAATGCTATGCGTTCTACACTCACTAATGTACTATATAGTCTTTCTTATAGTCATGTGTAACTTTTAGAACGATTTAATCAAACAACACTCTGGTGCCCATATAAGGCCATAAAATGTACCTTCTTAAATATTGGAGAATGAATGAAATATTTACAATACAACAATAACTTGATTGTTCATTTTTTCACCTTATTTCTTAAAGTCTGTCCGTCAGGATCGACAGGACTTCCGGTTGCGAGCGCGAACGATTGGCGTGTTGCGTATTGGCAACACGCCATTCGTTCGAACATTTCCTTGCTTACGCACCTTGCCAAGCTCAGAAACTCAGAACACTTCGTACGACTCTCCGATGCTTGTTGTCGTCGCGTGTATTTTGATTTGTCCGCTCTTTGGCTTCGATTGTTTCTAAAAAACATGCGGAACACGTACGTTTGTGACTACCAAGCTGTGAGCTAGCGAAATAAAGCTTGCTCACTCGCTATTCCAGGTAAAAAAACCTGTGATTTTTCTGCTCGGCAATCTTCGCAATCAAAATGGTAGCGGACAGTTTGGCTCCTAACCGGAAGTCATGTCGGTCATGACGGACTGACTTTAAAGTATTTGTTTATTACCCTGACATAAGATATTAGAGTGGTTAGTATCAATCTGAAATGATTGGCATCTAGGAGACACATCTATTATGATAAATTATGAAGAAAGAAAAAAATGACACCAAATGTTCATCATCTTGGGAAGACATAAGATTCTGAAAACTAATAATTTGTCTCGTAATGAACTGCTGCAGTCACTTAGTAAGCTAGGAGAAACATCTATTATGATAAATAATGAAGAAAGAAAAAATGATAAAAATGTTCATCATCATGGGAAGACATAAGATTCTGGAAACAAATATTTTGTCCCGTAATGAGCTGCTGCAGTTACTTGGTAAGCTAGTGAAGGTATTTTGCAAGTGTGACCATGAACTGGGTGGTGTTTCACAAAATTATGCACAGACTTAAAGGTAGAATACTTCTTGTGCAGCTTAAAAATTTACTTTCCAAGATTGTNGTTTTTTGGCCCTGTGACCTTTGACCTTTGACCCACTGAACCCAAAATCTAATCAGTTCATCCTCACATGGTTATACATACTTGATCCAAGTTTGGTCAAAATCCGTCCAGCGGTTCTGAACTTATCGCGGTAACAAGGTTCGGACGGACGCACGGACGGACAGACGCACGGACGGACGGACGGACGGACGGACGGACGCACGCACGGACGGACGGACGGACGGACGGACAACCCGAAAACATAATGCCTCCGGCACCACCTTACGGTGGCGGAGGCATAAAAATTGAAACAATGGCATCATTAGTTTTTATCATATTGGGGCCAAATGAAACAAAGCCAGATAAACAGGCATGTAAAGTAACTATCAATCTACCACCAATATCATCTATTTGTGGAAATATTTGAAATGAAGCGTGAAACAAACACAAATTCTTGATGTAAATGCCTGCAAAATTGAACGTGCAAGCACAAATGTCCCTTATCGGAAGTGTGTACCCTGACTATAAATTGTTTACATCTGCCTGTTTATTTATCATTTTTTTAATAGTCAGTGGTGAGAATTTTAATGCTTCATAGGGGCCCACTCTGTGCAGCCACAGTATATACAATGAGATGTAATTTCTTGCAATTATTCAATACATTATTGGAAAAATATAAACATACAAATATTACATGAAATTTAAATTTTCATTTGTACAGGAAAATTTGTACAGAAAATATAAATATATATAATGATTTATCATTCATGCATAGTCAATGATCTTGTACACAATGTACATTATCTTTAATAAATGGAAGGTTTCATATAATTACACTTTACAAATTATGATCATTTTCAAGCCCAATGGAAATCCACTTTACCTGATAAATCTCATGCTTGGCATATAAATATCTTTAATAAATGGAAGGTTTCATATAATTACACTTTACAAATCATGATCAAATATAAATGATTGTATGTTTTGTGACAGTGCAGTAAATTGAGTTTTGTCATTTTCAAGCCCGATGGAAATCCACTATACCTGATAAATCTCATGATTAGCATATAAATATAAATTCATTGGTCTCAATTCATTTTTCAAAGCCCCTATAGAACAGGGCAACTTTAAAAGTCCTATAAACCTTATCATGAGTTTCCCTTCCAAAGTTCACACTCTTCCTTCAAGAGGATAAAATCTACAATAAATATATTATATCATTTGACATGTCATATACTTCACAAATATACAATGACTGTTTTATTTCACCAATACTTCATCCCCTAGATGTAGATATTATGCATCTAGCATTACCACTACTAATATATATATATATGTATATATATTGGTAATGGTGTACCTGATTGTGTGCTTCTCCAATCGAATGAGACTCAAACACAGACTTAAGGCCACCGCACACTACACAATTTTTACTCTTAAGACCGCGTGACAAGACTTTGTGTCCAGACATCGCACACTACGCGTCCAAAGACCCTTAAGACCAAAGAGCCGATACCGGTATCTTAACATTAATAATCGATAGCTCAAAAGTTACGCGCTCGTTTCCCATCGCAACACGCAGCGCGATAAGTTAAAATTTCAACGTTAAATGTTGGATTTTCTCTCTAAATTTGTCATATTTGACAGTGTCATCGAAAATTAAGAAATTACATTCATGTTTTCAGCTAATGATAATGCATTTAGTATTAAATAACAAACATCTTCATTTTAGTGAGCAAATTTCGAGTGATGCTGTTGTGTGTGGAGTAAGAGGCTGTGCCAGTGTAATGGGGCTGCTGAGCTGGGAGAGGTCGCATGAGACCTCAAAAAGATTCAACATCATGCTTTTGCCTCCGACCAGTTAAAAAGTGACGTGATACCCAAGGTCCTAAGGTCTTAAGACTAAAAATTGTGTAGTGTGCGGTGGCCTTTAATAAGACCATTTCTGACAAAACATATAATTAATTTGAGGCTGGAATGCAAGATCGCTATTGTATGTGCATCGGTGAGAACTTCATCCTAAAACAGTCATTCGTGGAAAGTGCCTTTTGAATCAGGGAAATGCCTTCTACACTGACAACTCCCAGCATTGTTGACTTTATCTTACGATTGCATGATTCTCCAATCAAATCGTCCATTAGGCGCGTGAGTTAACGTGGGTATAATCGGTGCTACCAAGTCCCATATACCGAATTCGGCGTACTCCTCCAACATGATTATTCCACAGTAGGGGACCTTCTGTACAATGCGGGAGAACTCCATCGCAGGCCGAGCAGACAAACCCTGTAGGCAACGTGAGCTGCTATCCAATGTGCTGGCATGTCCAACTAATAGTATATCCCCTGAAAAAGATTAAAAAATATTTTTAAAAAATGCATAATGAACCCAGATAAATATACAACTTTGACAAAGTTTGCATAATGTTTGACAGGAGAAAAGAATAGATCAGCCAGTTTTTGCTAGTTTATAGACCAATAGTTCTGGCTTCGAAAATGAGAAAACAGTATTTTGTAAATATTTTTGAAGCATTTTGAACATATGGTAAAACTTTTTTGTCAGAAGATTCTCACTATAAATACTAGCCATAACATTATCTCCTGAAGTAAAAAAAAATTCATTCACTTTGGGACAAACTGAACTAAAATGTGACTGGGAACCTGATTTGAAGTGACCATATTAGGGTAATTTTAGCTTATTGTGCAATACTCCCGAGGGAGTGGCAAATGTGGAATGATTGTACACGTATCCATGCATGCCTGAATATAACAAACCACAACCCATTTACTACTGAATTCCGTAATTCCTATAGACTTTCTGCAAGGCCTATCCAGTTCTATTTGTCAATGGCTTATTATTTCAAATGATTTATCTAGGTGGAAATTTAGTACGAGGCCCTCTGGGAGAACAGCTAATTACAATCGATTTAATGTACGACACTGGGTAACCGGACATACATGTTACCCTACTTCATTTAAAAAAAATTCTCACCATCATCCGAGCATTCTTTTAGAACCTCCCTCACGAAATTTTCACTTCGCTTGTAATACGCCTGGCAGTTCTCTTTCTGGTTGAGGTCATTTGGATTCAACTTCTCCTTGTAACTGAGGTCAATATTGAGGCCAAAGGTCGCGAGTTCAGCAGGTGAGAGCCACTTGGGAAGGCCTCCTTTACACCATGCCAGCCACTCAAAGAGAGCAGTGTCAACACAGATTTTTACTGCATCTGGCGCTTCAAGACCTGTAGAAAAATGTTTTTCAAAACTCATAAAAATTCCAATCACTGAAAATCATGTTTAAAATTGAAATTAAATGCTCCATTGAAATTGGAATGCCGATGACAACTAACATTACAAATATGAATTTTCATGGGCATTATGGCAATATAGTTCTGACTTTAAATCTGAAGTTGTTGATTGAAAGCCCTTATTCCAATTTCATTGCTCCGGAAGATTCATATTGCTGCCAATATTCATGAGTCAGTGGAAATTAGTAATAATCTTGCTACAAATGAGCCATCTTCACCATGTCATATTAGACATTGAAAGGCATGGTGCTTATGTTGTCAAACTTGGTGATTTCTACTGGGTGTAAAGAAAAAATTGACAAATCTGAGACCCAAATTAGTAATGATTACTAAAAATTGGAAATGGATGGCAGCTATGGATTTATGCACACACTAAATTATTTATAGATTTGGGTGCTTCCACCAATGAAAACTAAGTTCATTAACCATAAGATGTAGTTTACGTCGCAAGCCATTTGCATGCCGATTTTCAGCGTCATCGAGCGAACAACGGCTGAGATCAGAAGGGAAGGGAAGAGACGGTCAAATAAGCCCCCTCTGGATTGAACTAGTTGAAAAAGCCAAATGGAAGTATGGTTCAGACATTGTTTCATAGGATTTTTCTAGTAACACCCTAGATATCCTTCTTCACCAACCTTGTAATACAGCATGTGCTGTCTGTGAACACCTCAAGGCTGGCGATGCATAGCAGTAAGAAATCTTTACTCCCGCTGCTTTCAATGCTTCACCTATGGTTGGAGAAAACAATCATGGTGAAAAGGGAAAGAGATTGATCTAAATTTTCACACTGGTTACTGTCTCATAATCTCACAAACAATATAAATTTCTGTTAACCATTTGCTTCGACTATATATTTGCAGCATTTTAAAAGTATAAACTTGTGAAATTGCGGCAATTTCATTTAGATTAACCTTTCACATGTAGCAATTTTTTTTTTTTCATATAAAGTCATTAAATTTGACTTCAACACAAATAAAGTTGATCCCAATGTGCTAATTAAAGTTAATATTTTATGCACGTTTTGTTGAAGGTGTAGATCATGCATGAATGAAAATCAGATTCCAATTTACAACTAATTTGTTCGATGATTTTAATCAATTGCTACCTTCAAACATTGTAACATTCATTTCAAAAATAGATTTTGCTGAAAGTTTTGATCACCTGCAAACTATAGTAGCTTGGCGTATCTTGTAAAAAAACCTCCAACGGCATAGAAATAAAAATATGCGTTTCAACCTACAGCGAATTTTCAGTTGATTGCTATCAATTGCCACTTTATAGCAACACCCCCATGACAAGTTCAAGAAGATATCACTGTACATATAATTTACCTGTCATTCTTGCTTGATACACCCCCATTTCAGTAATGGGAGAGTCCTTCTTGAAGTCCTGCGCCCCTCCTGGTCTCTGCGGTACTTTCTTTGGCATATTCAGATTCTTCCTTTGGTATTTACCTGGAAATGAGGATTAGATATATTTGAGAATTAATTATGTAAGATTAAGTACACAGATGCCAGCGTTCCAGAATATGCACATGGAAAAATTATAAAAATTTGAATCCCCAAACATGAAACCAAGTATTGTCTAATGACTATCAGCATGATGATACTCATGCTGATACTCATGCTTGTTCCTTCCAGATATAAAATATATCCGGTTAAGCTGTCTGGGAACTCATATTATCATCTGAATGTATAAACCGGGAGGTTAGCATCTCTGTATTAATTTGGCTAATAATTAAAATTGTTAAAATCATAAATAGATTCACATCCCCATTCCACCTAAAGGATCATACAAAAAGCTGACAAAAAACACACAAAATCACCAGTACAAAAAGCAGAAAAAGAGGAGAGCTACATCCAGTGCGCTACATCCTTAAAAAAAAGATTAAATATCAACAAAAAGGGTAATACCAAAATGTAACAAGACAAAAGCATTACATACCTTGTTGATCGAAACAATGTATTAGCCACTGTTCACCAAACGTTACATCTACCCTCTCCCCATGCCTGATGATGAATAGTCTTCTTGGCTGTTTCTTGGTGGTTACAGGTGTATCGTTCATCTTCTTTAATTTCAGTAGCTGTATCGATGATGAATGGATAAAGAAATATTCACACTTACTTTATTTCAAATGAAAAAGTTCCAAATGCGTGAGATCAATTTTAATACGTGCCTTTACATATCACGGAGAAGGCCGAGATATATTTCAAGTATACACCAGTGAGCACATTGTTTACTCTAGGCGAAATTATTTAAGTACTACAAAAACTACCCGTAATGCCCTCTGATATAGGTAACCGTAAAGGCAACGTATTCTCATGCAGCAATGATATATGAAGACATGTGATCAATAGAAAAATATGCAAATTTTTTAAAATTTGAGCCTTGGTAAAAACAAAAGTCAGAGTGTGATGCACAATAAGATATGGTAACTCCATTTGTATAGTATCATTTCAGAATGTTCATTGAATTAAAAGAGATGACAAAGGGACCTAATCACTGGCTGAAGCCGGGAGAAAAAACAATTTAATCACTCAGGGATAAAAATATGCTTGTGTCATCAGACGTGGGTAAATGAAAATTTTTTAAAAATGTACCTGAAATTAAAAAAAAATTTTGTTGAAAAATAATTTTTGATGGATTCTATTTGGTATAACGGTGTTCTGGCATCATACACAAATATATTTTAGTATAACCCCCATAAGAAGCAAAAGATGATACAACAAGTAGGGAACATCATTTTTGATTGGCTTGCCTGTATGAAGCCAACTTACATTTTCATAGCCATGCTTTGATGGATTCTGAAGTAGGCCTTCTGCTGACTTGTAGTTACCCGAGTGTTCTAGGTCTGACCCAATTGGGATAGGAGGACTTGGAACTTTTCGGTCTAGACTACCTTTCTTCATATCGTTGCTACTGGTCCTGGGCCTGGTGATGGGAAGGACTCTGAAATAAATATGGAAAAAGTTAATGTCATATCAAATGAGAGAGAGACATAGAGAGAAATTAGGAAAGGACGACTTGGAAAGTTATGGTTTAGACTTATCTTTTGTTGGTTCTGGCCTTCTGATTCATAGGACTCTGAAATAGAATGTAAAAGTACTTGCAAGATGTCTTCAGAAAAATTGTAGGCCTTGTAAAATACGAAATGAAAGCTTAATAGGAAATTTATATGCATTCAGGGTGCAAGCAAATAATTTGCAACAATATCTATTTACCTGTGTACAGTCCATGTATCCGACTCTGGGGCCTTCTCTGTGTAGTTCCCTGGAAACATGCCCTCGCAACCCGTCATGAACGAAACTCCCTTGAACCAGCCATCGCTGTTCTTATCCAGCTCGCTGGCGGACATGAAAATAAAGTCGTCAGGAATGAGTTCCAGTTCGTCAGCTACCCTCGGCGTGTGTCCGTATAAAACTCTTAGAACCTGGGAAAAATGGAAAGAAATTGTCTTGTTATTCCAGTTGTAAATGCTTCTTGGAGAAAAAGAGTAAAGTCAAATTGAGAAATAATTAGACTACCTTAATCCAACCACCACTGTTTTTATATAACATTCCGGCTGGTATTGAAATAAATATAGATCAGAAGTCTTAGGCTCAGGGAACGAGCATACTGTACTCGCAAAAATTCCCCGCAGAGATTTATCCATGTATGGTGCGTTACAGTAGAGAGTTAAAAAGACTGGCTGGTTGCTGATGAATTATCTGAGTAAAATCGCTTATATTTTTTAAAACAGTATGCTGAACCAACCGATTTATGAAACTCTGGTAATTCCTGTTTTCCCCAAAGGTTTCTCATAATGAATATTCCATCCCCAAAATCAGCTATGCTTCATTTTGATCAAACACAATTTTTGTCCATTGCCTTTAAATATAAGCAAAGTCAAACCATCCAAGAGAATCTGGAAATATCAGAGACTGAATTTCAGAATTTGCAGTGAAGCTACAGGGGAGCTACATGTATGGTGGGTCTCTATGTAGTAAGAGTGGGGTTACAAGGGGCTCTATAAATCACCCCCCCCCCCCCCCCCCCCCCCCCCCCCCCGAAAGTAGGGGAGCTTTAGGAAAGTAATCGCCCTGACTATCATTCAATTCTAGTCCCTAAAATATGCAGTATGGAACCTGTCTCTCGTGGCTACAAGAGGCAGGTTCTCTGTTACACATATTCATCTGAGGGAACCAAGTTTGGTGGCCACTGTAGACAGGTTGCCATTAAGACAGGTTTGACTGTTATTCATATACAGAACTCACTTCTGTTGATGCAGCTCGGGGATCTCTTGAGTAAAGCCTGAACTCCCAGCGAGCTGCCGACTGGATGTCTACCTCCTTGGACAGATTTACAAGTTCTTCTTGATGGTTAGGGTTGAACTGGTAGGCTAAGGTCAGATGGAGCTGCTTTTTATGTGGTTCAACTTTTACACCTGCANTCAGACGTGGGTAAATGAAAATTTTTTAAAAATGTACCTGAAATTAAAAAAAAATTTTGTTGAAAAATAATTTTTGATGGATTCTATTTGGTATAATGGTTTTCTGGCTTCATATACAAATATACCTTAGTATCCCATAGGAGGCAAAAATTTACGAAAAATAAGGAATATGAGTTTTGGTTGGATCATCTGTATGAAGCTCACTTACATTTTCATAGCCGTGCTCTGATGGGTTCTGAAGTAGGCCCTCTGCTGACTTGTAGTTGCCGGAGTGTTCCAGGTCTGACCCAATTGGGATTGGAGGACTTGGAACTTTACGATCTAGACTACCCTTCTTCATATCGTTGCTACTGGTCCTGGGTCTTGTTATCGGTAGGACTCTGAAATAAAAATAGAAAAAGTTGTTGACTTCAGATGTTGGCATTGAAAAAAATTGGTATATGAAAGCCAAACAAGAAATTGTATGCAATCAGAATTGCAGGACAAGGAACTTTACAGTCTATCTTTCTTCATGTCGTTGCTACTGGTCCTACGTCTTGTAATTTGTAAGACTCTGAAATAAAAATGGAACAAGTTTGTGATGCCATATAAAATTGGAGAGTGAGAGACACATTGAGAGAAATTATGATACAAGGAAATTTATGGTCTAGACTTTCCTCATGTCGTTGCTACTGGTCTAGGGTCTTGTTAATGGAAATACTCTGAAATGAAAATATATAAAAATTTACGATGTCATATAAAATTGGAATATGAGCGACAAATAGGAAGCTATATAAAATCCGGACTAGGAGGACTAGGAACTTTACGGTCTAGACTACCTTTCATCATATCGTTGCTACTGGTCCTGGGCCTTGTAATTGGTAGGACTCTCAAATAAAAATGGAAAAGTTAATGGGGTCATTTAAAATTAGAAAGCATTTGTTGACTTCATATTACTACACAGCTCTCCATTATCAGATGAGCAGTTTCAGCAGTTCACTTTATTTGTCTGAAATTAGAAAATTATACATACGTAGAGAGAGACTAATTAGGAATGAAGACTAGGAACTTTAGGGACTAGACTACCCTTCTTCATATCGTTGCTACTGGTCCTGGGTCTTGTAATTGGTAAGACTCTGAAATGAACATGGCAAAAGTCTAAAACGTCTTTCATGTTCAATTTTATTTTTTTACTCTTTCAACTAAAAACATTTGTTACAATTTATTTATTTCAACAGGTAGCCACTCCAGTGGGTTGAACAGTGTTATTCTTCGGGGCCCGGCAATTACAATTTATAGTAGAAGAACAATACATTAAACGTTTCTGAAGTGAGTTAAATCATAGGTCGATAAGAAAAACCACTGATTTCCATAACAATTTCAATTGCATAACAGAGCACTGTTTGACATGAAAGTGACAAATAGGAAATTAGAATGCATGGGAATGGGGAGGACTCGATACGTTCCAATCTACATTAGAGTTCAGCTTGCTATTATTACTGGTCCGAGAGAGGGGGGGGGGGGGCTCAAGCATATGATCTGAAGTGATGTGTATTTACCTGTGTACAGTCCACGTATCCGACTCGGGGGCCTTCTCGGTGTAATTCCCAGGAAACATGCCCTCGCAACCCGTCATGAACGAAACGCCCTTGAACCAGCCATCGCTGTTCTTATCCAGCTCGCTGGCGGACATGAAAATAAAGTCGTCAGGAATGAGTTCCAGTTCGTCAGCTACCCTCGGCGTGTGTCCGTATAAAACTCTTAGAACCTGAAGAAAATAAAATGAAATTCATTCTGTTATTCCAACTGTATAGATTTCCTACAACTCCATCATATTATGGGAAACTGAGACGCCTTTGAACCATCCATCCCTGTTTTTATCTAGTTCGCAGGCAGACATGAAAATAGAGTTGTCTGGAATGAATTCTAGTTTGTAAGCTACCCTTGGCGTGTGCCCTTATAAAACTCTTAGAACCTGAAGGAAAATGAAAACAACAATTTTTGCCATTCGAGCTGTAAGTTCTCTTGGCAAAAAGGAGTAAAGTCAACTGAAGGAATAATAAGACTAACTTAAACCAACCACCATTGTTCTATCTTTCTGGCTGGTTACTGAATTAAAAATAGATTAGCATTCAGTAGGCACATGCTTGCTGAAGCTCCCCACACAGAATAATCCACACATGACACATTACAGTAGAGAGTTAAACAACTGGTTGGTTGGTAGTAAATTGTGAGAACTTGTATCTTGCAATACAGTATACACTGGACCAACAAAACTTATGAAATTCTGGTAATACCTGTTTTTGACAAGGGTTAAAAATAATGAACATTGCATCTGCCATATCAGCTATGTTTCATTTTGATTGTACACAATTTTTTCCACTGCCTTTAAAGATAAGTACAGTCAGACTTGTCTATAGTGGTCATCCCAGGTAAACATAAAATATCAGGGACTGAACTTAAAAACATGCAGGGGAGCTTTAATGAGATCTCACAGGACTCTCTCACAGAGAATTTTAAGGGCCCTTTAAATATTGGGTCTCCATGTAGTAAGATTTGGGTTACAAGAGGCTCTATAAATCACTCCCTCCTCCCCCCCCCCCCCAAAAAAAAAAGCAGGAAATGTATCACTTAAACTCTCCTTAAATTCTGGTCCCTGAAATATGCAAGTTAGAACCTGTCTGTAATTTTATTACATATTTTCATCCGGAGAATACCAATTTAGGAGGCTACTGTAGACAGGTTGACATGCTTGACAAAACTTACTTCTGTTGATGCAGCCCGGGGATCTCTTGAGTAAAGCCTGAACTCCCAGCGAGCTGCTGACTGGATGTCTACCTCCTTGGACAGATTTACAAGTTCTTCTTGATGGTTTGGGTTGAACTGGTAGGCTAAGGTCAGATGTAGCTGCTTTTTATGTGGTTCAACTTTGAAACCTGCAAGTGCAATGGGTCAAAGGTGGAAGGTCAGCAGTGAAAGGTCAAAAACTAGAAATGGATGTCAACCTCCTTGGATAGATTTACAAGTTCTTCTTGATGGTTTGGGTTGAACTGGTAGGCTAAGGTCAGGTGGAGCTGCTTTTTATGTGGTTCAACCTTGACACCTGAAAGTGCAAAGGTCACGGGTGAAAGGTCAATAAGTTTAAATGAAATATTATGAAGCTTCTAATGAAATAAAGAAAAATCTTCTTGATGGTTTGGGTTGAACTGGTAGGCTAATGTCAGATGGAGCTGCTTTTTATGTGGTTCAACCTTGACACCTGCAGGTGCAAAGGGTCAGATATGAAAAGTCAACAATGGAATATCAAAAATTTGAAACAGATATCAATCTCTTTGGAAAGATTTACAAGTTCTTCTTGATGGTTGGGGTTGAACTGGTAGGCTAAGGTCAGATGCAGCTGCTTTTTATGTGGTTCAACCTTGACACCTGCAGGTGCAAAGGGTCAGAGGTGAAAGGTCAGAAAATGAAATGAAATAGGATGAAGCCTCTAATGATATTTTTTCTTGGGGGGGGGGGGGGGGGGGGGGGTGAATTGTGGGGGCGGGGGGGGGGGGG
>BQKZ01001171.1:44764-65056 GCA_036244855.1 Temnopleurus reevesii | reverse complement strand
AAAAAAAAAAAGAAATGTAATATGTTCCCCCTTAAAATATAGCTGACAATTGTCTCTGCCTCCCCAGGACTCATCATGATCGGTGTTTTCTTTTAGTGCGCCATCCATCCCAAATGGGCATTAAACTTTGGCGGAAATGACGTCACCAAGATTGACATACCCTTGTACTTCCCCATGGCTTGACCGCTCTTCCTAGCTGGTTGAAACTGAGCCATGTCGGAGTTCATCTCGTCTTCAAACTCCGTTGCCACGGCAACGACGAGGAGAGCCATCAAAGTGATCAGAACCTTGGACGCCATTTTGATTCTGCTTTTACAGAGAGAGAGAGAGAGAGAGAGAGAGAGAGAGAGAGAGAGAGAGAGAGAGATGTGATGGGGTAAAAGAGGAGAGAGTGTGAGATAGGGAATGGCACACAATTTATGTCGAACATTTTCAAAGATGATGATGGTGGTAAGGGTGTTGTTGTGATGATGGTGGGGGTAATGATGATGATGCTGCTGATGATGGTGGTAATGGTAATGATGATGATGATGATGGTGATGGTGGTGGTTATGATGTTGATGGTGCATGTTGGGGGTGATAATGATGATAGTGTTGGTTATGATGATTATGGTGGTGGTGGTGGTGAAGAAGATGATGATGATGATGATTATGCTGCTGATGGTGGTGGTAGTGGTGATGATGATGATTATGATGTTGATGATGGTGGTGGTGATGGCTATGATGGTGATGGTGCATATTGGGGGTGATGATGATGAAGAAAGTTAGTTGGTGGTGGTTATGGTGTTGGTTATGATGGTTAGGGAGGTGGTGGTGGTGATGAAGATGATGATGATTATGCTGCTGCTGATGATGGTGGTAATGGTAATGATGATGGTGGTAATGGTAATGATGATGATGATGATGGTGGTGGTGGTGTTTATGATGGTGATGGTGCATGTTGGGGGTGATGATGATGATGGTGTTGGTTATGATGATTATGGTGGTGGTGGTGGTGGTGGTGAAGAAGATGATGATGATGATTATATTGCTGATGGTGGTGGTAGTGGTGATGATGATGATTATGACGTTAATGATGATGGTGGTGATGGCTATGATGGTGATGGTGCATATTGGGTGTGATAATGATGATGGTGTTGGTTATGATAGTTATGGTGGTGGTGGTGGTGGTGGTGGTGGTGGTGAAGAGGATGATGATGATTATGCTGCTGCTGATGGTGGTAGTGTTAATGATTATAATGATGATTATGATGATGATGACGGTGGTGGTGGATATGATGGTGATGGCGCATGTTGGCGGTGATGATGATGAAAAAAGTGATATGATGATGGGGATGGTGTTGGTTATGATGGTTATGGTAGTGGTGATGGTGGTGACGATGATGGTGATCATGACGGCTAAAATAAAACAAAAATCCATAAATCTAGATAAGATATCACACAAAATATTATGTCAGGTATCTTTATTGACATTTATGCTATCAATTTACTTTTATTTCATTCATTCAAGTTTTCGTTAAAATACAGGGTAGTCTTGTTCAAGCCACATGACCTGTTGTGCAAGAGAGTCCTGCCCAAACGCAAAATACAAAGACAAAATAAACCATGATACATAACACAGAAATCATAATGAATTATATGAAAATGAATGAATAGTTAGGGAATACAGTTGCAGCAAATGCAAGCTAAAAATATTCGAAATTAAAATGACAATATGGCTCGTTTTATAATATTTTCAATCGAAATAAGCCTAATTTTAAAAGCAAATTTTGTGTTGGTCGGCAGCGCTCTGAAATATTCAGAATTGAAAAAAAAGAATCCAATAAAACAATGAAATAAATAGAAATAGATTCACCAGGTATAATTTATGAATAAGAATAAAAAAGCGTCAACTATGGCATAAGTTTTTATGTAAGAAATAGAAGCAGCTTGATATACTTTTCATATCTCCTACCCCCCCCCCCCCCCCCCCCCCCCCCCCCCACCCACCCTCTTTTTCCTTCGTTTTTTTTTTTTTTTTTTTTTTTTTTTTTTTTTTTTTTTTTTTTTTTTTTTTTTAAATTTTTTTTTTTTTTTTTTTTTTTTTTTTTTTTTTTACAAATCGGGCGAATTATCATCGGGTACAAATTCGCGTTGTAGGCTACATAACAGAATTTACCCCAATGCGATTTTGAGCTACATATATTTCTTTCACAACTCAGTGGCCGAGAAAAACTCTTAGATGTAGTATAAAGTAGGTGCAAGCGTAATTATGGGAAAGGAAATATTATATTGTCCACATGGGACGGCTCCAAGTTATGAAGAATGTCGATAACCTAAATACATATTTTGTTCTCTCCATTGATTTATTCCTATCCCATGAAGAAACGAAATATTACAGTTTGCATATTAGGAAGAAAAAAGATCTAGCGACCAAAAATAAAATATTTGCGAAAAATCAAGTTGAACGCAAATTCAATGGTCGTTTGTAATGATATTCAAATCGGAACCGCCTTGCGACTGTTGTGTCCGCACAGTTGAATACACGGCGTACGGTTCTATTGTCTGTGGCCCTCTTAACTTTTCGGAAATAGTTCATATCGTGTTCAGCATTAACCTAAATATTTAACAGATTCTAGCTAAAAATCTCCAACATGTCCAAGCAAAATCCCAGGGTTACTTATGAAGGATAAAAAAAACTTTTTTTTTGTCTGAAGTAAAATTTACCAAACACGATATGAACTATTTCCGAAAAGTTAAGTGGGCTACAGACAATATAGAACCGTACGCCGTTTATTCAACTGCGCGGACACAACAATCGCAAGTCTATAATTTGAATAGCATTATAAAGGACTATTGAATTTGTGTTCGATTTAATCAATTTTTCGAAAATAGTTCATATTGTGTTCCCAATGTGCAATATTAGAATACTTACATTCTTGTTGGATTGATACGAAACAGTCTTAAGGTGAACGATGGCTTCTGGAGGAATGGTACCAACTGCTCCAATCCTCCCCTCTTTTAAAGAAAATCTTCATCAATTTTGGAGCCTGAAAACTCTATCATTACAATGATCATCATCATCAGCAACATATGCATGTTTTCATGCGACAATAATGTGATGTTTGCTCATGTGATATTATACAAGGCCTCATTTAAAAGGGTATTTGCATTAGAAACATGTAATGAGCCTAAGAAACTTTATATCTTGCTTTCATGAATGTGAACAGATGTTCGACTAAAAAGTCTTTTTAAAATCAACTCTCTAGGAACTTTTAAAAGTTAAGCTATAAGAGAGAGAGAGAGAGAGAGAGAGAGAGAGAGAGAGAGAGAATCTGGGGAAAAAGATTAAATAGATGAGTATAGGGATGAGAAAGAGGGAGCCAGACAGAGGAGAGAGAGAGAATCTGGGGAAAAAGATAAAATATATGAGTATAGGGATGAGAAAGAGGGAGCCAGACAGAGAGAGAGAGAGAGAGAGAGAGAGAGAGAGAGAGAGAGAGAGAGAGAGCGAATCTGCATGGGGAAAAGATTGAATAGATGGGTACAGGGATGAGAAAGAGGGAGCCAGACAGAGAGAGAGAGAGAGAGAGAGAGAGAGAGAGAAAGAGAGAGAGAGAGAGACTTTTTTTACTTTTAAAACGAAAAACTTATTTACAAATTATAATAAAACCAATTTAACAATAAAAGGATAATTGACATGAGATGATTACAAGCAAAAACAAATCGACGCAGGTTCAAAATTATGTACTTGTGCGTGTTTGTATAGACGTATGTGTGCATATGGGTGGGTGTGTATAAATGCTTTGTTACATTTTTCTCTCTGAGCAAAGTTTCGATCCTTAAGAACTTGAACTTGAGATTTTATTTATCCAAAAACATCCATACATCAAATATATTGTACATAATATATGAATATACATTGTACAAAAGGTTAGAGCATAAAATTAACCTGAAAATAGCATAAAAGCTAATCAAGTCTGGTAGCTATTTTACGTGTAAAATATCTAAAACAAATATTCAATCGATCGTTCAAGTGATATCATTCGTAAGTCTATGGCAAATCATGAACGAAAGTTTGAAATTTATCGCAAGATTGATTGTTTCTCTTTTATGTTACGAGGGCTTGGAGGGCGTTTCCTTAAAACATATGGTATAGCTTTGGGGTAATCACTATGAAACATGTGACACTTTGCACCTTTAAGGATGCATGTAAGGTAATCCAACACCGGGAGCACCTTTTAGGATGCATTGTTGCACCTCTCAAAGGAGTGTAGTGTATATCTAAACAAACGAGTCTAAAATACGATATAAAGTATTTTCGAAAAGTTAAGTCGAACGCAATTCCAATGCTCCTTTGTAATGCTATTGAAATCGGTACTTGCTCTAGTTAACTTTTCAAAAATAATTTATGTCGTGTTTTAAGCAAAAAAGGCAATTTACCGACTGGGCTGTTCACTGTTTTAGACCCAAGGACGGATTTCTAAGACATCAAGCATCATAGACTCTAATCCATCGCCTGGTACAATCCATTTCCCAGAAAAAAACATCTTAGAGTATTCACTCGTGGCTTATGACAGTTCTAATGACAGGACCCTCTTTGCTCAATAAGAGCCGATATACAGCTCAGTCGGTCAAGCGTCTGCCCTGGAATGGAGCGATCCTTCATGGGGCAGGTTCGACCCCACAGCTGCCCTTTTTTTGCACACTGGGCAAAGGAAACATTGTTACAGCTTTTTGAACGAAATGTAATATTGCACACCAAAGGGTGCGCGTAGTGTGGAAAGGTACAACATTTCACCCTTCTTTCTAAGTGTGTTAAGAGCATTTCATGTACAACAAATGATGTAGATTTGCTGTGCTAAAACTTGCGTGCATCACGTTAAGCCCCGGTCACATAGGGCCACATAGGGCATCACGATTCAACACGACTCTTTGATCTGAGGCAATTAAATGTGAATTAACAAAGAGTCGTGTTGAATCGTGTTGCTTCTGGGTCTCTATGTGGCCGGGCCCTTAGGCTTATACAAGTTGTTTAGTTGACCTCCTCGGACCAACTTTTAAATTTCATTTAGAAATAGAAACAATAACAACAAATTCACAAATATGCATATGAAACACATTATTTCAGAGTCATTTTAGACAGTTTATTGACATCTCTTGGTAACCAACTTAACCCATTGACTACTGGAACCGGGTAGTCTCGATCTGTGCAAATTCTATGGGAATTACAAAATTAAGTAATCAATGGGTTAATATTTGCAAATAGACCGCAATTTGTTAATAAAATACCTTTCGGGATTGGAGTGGGGGTTCATATGAAATCAAAACTTGAAAAGAAAATGAAAAGAAATGTAATATATTTCCGTTTAGAAAAGTGCCATTCTTTGATAACCAGACAATTCTCGTTCTTATCACAAAGGCAAGTTTGGCTGTCAATATCAATACAATGGGGCATTGAAATTGTGCTCCAAATAATATACGAACATATATAAACACCTGCTTGCTGTATAGCTCACCAATTTCGATATTCAACCAGGGAGTTGGGATTTTACCATTCATTAAAACAATGCACATCCGTCAAGTCTTTTGTTTAAATGATACATGTAAAGTATATCTTTTTAATATCGTTGCATATCTATTACTCTATACATTTCTCAGTGTATCGAACTTTTGGATTTGCTCTTGTAGAGCTAGAATATGTAGGTAAGTGCATATCTATCATCGGTATTTCATACATTCATTTCTCAGTCTATTGACTTGTCTGATTTTGTATTGCCATTTCAAACTGTGTAAATAAGTAAACTTAAAATACACTGATAATCTTGTTCCAGATGTATTTTCACGCTTTCAGTTACATATTGAAATTAATATCGCATGGAGTCTGGATGCTTTTATTTGCGTAAACTTTGTGGGGGCGTTCCTATCACGGTTCCAGTTGTCGATGGGTGAATAGTGGGTTTTCGAAAGCGATAGACGGTAGAGAACGAGTGCGCATCTGATGTGCGGAATAAATGACAAGTACGCATCTGATATGCGCATTGTGACGATCATATGGTGATTGCACTGTGAGCAGAAGGGTCAAATGATTTGGGCAAAGCAAACGACTTCCACAGAAACATTCACAATAGTTACAGGCACATAACATAAATGACCTTCTCTATTCTTCTGTAGGTGAATATCGAACAGATGTCGCACCTACCCAGTGGATACACAGAGAAGCTATCTAAACTATTTCCGAAAAATGAAGTCGAACGCAAATGCAATGCTTCTTTGTGATGCTATTCAAATCAGAACCGGCTTGTGATTGTTATGCTTGCACAGTTCAATACACGGCGTTTGGATCTATTGTCTGTGCCCCACTTAATTTTACGGATATATTTTATATCGTGTTTTTTGTGATAATGAAGCTAGGGTTAAGGCTTGAATTACATTTATTCATTGTGTCCAATTACTTTGTCCCTTCTGCTCAAAGTGTTTGTGGAGATCCAACAAGAGTGGACGAACACGGCATTTGGTACCAGTTTTTAGCCAGGCAGATATCAGAAAGACATTATTTGCGAAGCAAGCTCACTGGACACCGTCCAGCACACATATATACATCGAGAATTCGTCCAAGATCCTTCCTTCTATCCAACATCCACTGTGAGTATAATTATGCATGTCCAAATTTCAGGTCAGTTTATTATTTGATTTGATTTGATCTGATTTTTTTTCTGCGTTCATATGAATGATTTACAAACATTCATCTACAATCAAATGAAATATGATAGAAATCTGTTACAAATACAAATTAAATCATGATAATTATTCAGATAGTAAAATTACTGCATGAGTGTATACTAAACAAACACACATATATCGACTATTAGTTAATAACAAATGAATATGTTTAGATTAACCAATCGTCATGATCGTATTCATTCAGTAATTTCATGCATTCAGGAAAGATTATATTTGTTTTGAATATAATATTTGTATGTTGTTTTGACTGATGTACTATATTAATTTGCGGGAATTTGTTACTTTTTATGTTAAAAGTGTATATATTTATGTATAAGATTTTACTGAATCATGTATTATTTTGATTGCCGACTTTTGTTATCATATTTATTGTGCAGGACCCCTTGTGATACCAACATCTTGTTGTGAGGGCATCCTGCTAAAATATTGATCAATAAATAGATAAATAAACGAAAAAATTAGAACATTGGATGATCACCGCGAGTCATAAAATTCAGTAGAAAACAATTAAAAACCACAGTGTAATTGGAAACAAAGGGTTTTCTGTGGTCAATTCGAAATGAGAAAAAGTGCCTCTAATTGTCCTCGGAGACCGTATATGTTGTGGATATTTTGCTTGAAATCTGTGAAGTGTATATTTATTTATATACAGACATTCTATTTTTGAAAATATCTCTTAGGAAATATGCTATAATAATAATTATAATTGCGGGATGATAACCAAAGAAGCTCCATACGGTATGTAACAATCTAAAGTTTGATAGGCATCAATTTATTATAATGGGTGATTTTAATATTGATCGTACCGATGATACTACAAATTCTGGTGAGTTTTAAACATGGTAAAGACCACTATTATGACCACATAATATGTTGACTTTTGGAGATCTATGCCTCCCTTACAAACACCCTTGTGGGTAACAGAGCTCCCAGACGTGTCCCATATGTTTTACAATAATTTTATTCGTATCTTAGTGAGGCAATTTGGGAACGCCTATACAATTCTCTTCTTATGCAGATATGTGTATATGACATCATTTACCCATCTGCATTTGAAGGGATTTTTTGGGGCATTTGTGGATATCCGGTGATGTTTGGCTCAGTGGTAGAGCGTCTGCCCCATGAACGGAATGTCGTGGGTTTGATCCCCGGCGGAGCCATACCAAAGACTTATACAAATGGGACCATCTGCCTTCTTGCCAGGCGCTCGGCATTTAAGAAAGGAGATGGGTAATAATAACTTTATATTATGCAGTGCCCATTGGAAGAGGAGCAGCTACCTTACAGCTGAATGTGGCTACCCTGGGTAAATAAAACATTATTATTATCTCTCTCTCTCTCATCTACAAGGGTGATGGCAAGGGTAGCAAAGATAACCACATGTCAACACACGCAATCTTTGGGTTTTGAATATAGCCATAGCTCATCCAACACACAAAACGGAATTTACTGAAGCTTTGATTGACCATGTATATGTGAATTTCAATGGCGGTGTGAATTATGCCGGTATTTTAAGATCTGGGCCCCGTAACATAAAGGTTTGCGATTAATCGCTATTTGATTTTGCGATCAATTGCAAACTTTAGTACATGATCTGCCATATACTTGCGATTGATATTAATCGCTATCATATTAGCAATTAATCGCAAAGCTTTATGTTACGGGGCCCTGGTCTGTCGGATCACTTACCAGTTTACATACTACAGGTATATTTATGTTATTGTATTTGTGATGTTTTGGTCTATTTGTATCGTGCAATAATTATGTTAATTATCCATTAGACTGTTTGCCTGCCCCAGGGTAACCAGTGAAAGAACTTCACTTTTGCAAACCCTGGCCCATGGATGGGCTTACCAAGGAATTATCATTTTTGTGGGTTAACTTGCTAACTATCTTTGGATTCTAAGGCGTTTACTTTTCAAAACTAAATATTTATGCTTTACAATCAGTGACAATTTTTTTGATTTATTTCTCATGTAAATTTATTTTTGGAATTTTGGAATTTCGAAGGAACGGAAAAGAAAGACTGCTCGAAAATATCTTTGTAAATTGTATTAAAGTTATGCCAGATTATTCTCTTCCCTTTTTCTCTTTCCACTTTTTCTTGTTATATTTATACGTGTTTTCATCTCCTGTGATACATTTGTCATTTTATACTATTGTTAGATTTTGATGACTGGATAAATGATAATAATAATTTTACTACTACTAATGATAATAAAACCCCAATTTAGAAAATTAAATTAAGGAATTTTAGGTTCTATGAAAAGGAAATGTTTTATGATGACATTACTAAAGCACCTTGGCATGAAATATATAAGTTTTAACATGCAGATTTTTGCTTGTGATAGGGTTTTTAAAATATTCGGAAGTGATTTTCTTTTCCCATGTGACACCTCTTAGCATAGACACTCGCGTTGTTATGAGCGTGGCGCAAGAATTTGAGATGTCTTAGGTTAAGGTCACATAGAAGCCCGGAAGCAACACGATTCAACACGACGCAGTTAACTAATAAACAAACAGTCGTGTTAGATCGTGTTGCTTTCAGGGCCTCTATGTAACCGGGGCTTTAGCACGCGGAGGATGGATAAAGGTGTGGTAACACCGGTCAAGCGGAGCTGTAGCGGTCCTCTAGCGGTAGGAATTTAGTCTGCAAGGACAGACCCTAGGCTCTCGGTGTGTGCA
This sequence comes from Temnopleurus reevesii, assembly GCA_036244855.1. Lineage (NCBI taxonomy): Eukaryota > Metazoa > Echinodermata > Echinoidea > Temnopleuroida > Temnopleuridae > Temnopleurus > Temnopleurus reevesii. The sequence continues at coordinate 55,648 of BQKZ01001171.1, read as the reverse complement.
CACGTAGAGCGTGATACAGGGTCTGCACATGCAAACACCGACAGTCTAAGGTGTGTCCTTGCGGACTAAATCCCTACCGCTAAAAGACTGCTTCAGCTCCGCTAGGCCGGCGTGGCCACACCTTATAAAGGGGAACTCCACTCAGACATTAAATTATTATCACTAAATGAAGAAAATAAGATGAACAAACTGTGAAAATTTGAGCAAAATCGGGTAATCCGTTCAAAAGTTATGAATTTTCAAAGTTATCCTTTCCACCTGTGCTGGGCATCCTGGAATTGGCAACGATATAGCTAATTAGCATAATCTGTGATGTCATACATGGAGAACTCCCCATTCACTTTGTATATACATCTATCGAAAATGGATCAATATTTTAACGGAAGAATCAACATCGTGCTTTCTGGAAATGCATGCAGAATTGACGTGCCTATAATATATGGAACCGAAAAAACAAAATTCTGTCTACTTTTCAGGAAAAAGAGGAAAATGTGAAATTTTGTGTACAAAGTGAATGGAGAGTTCTCCATGTTGGCAGCCATTTTGTTCCTGCACGTTTGCCAATTTAAGGAGCCCATGAGAGGTGTAAATCAAAACTGAAAATTCACAACTTTTAAATGGATTATCCGATTTTGCTCAAATTTTCAAAGTTTGTTCATATCATTTTTCTTCATTTAATGATGGTAATTTAATGTCTGAGTGGAGTTCCCCTTTAACGAAGGGCAGACTTAAGAAAAGAAGATCTGACTTCTTATGCCTCCCTCTTAACATAGACACACGCGTTGATACGACTATGTTATGAGCATGGCACAAGAAGTTAAGACGTCTTTATAGCAAGAGGATAGCTAAGACCATTTTGAGCAATCGTCGCTAAAATCTGCTCAACACATACAGTATGTTATGCTTCTATCTTCTGCAAGCAGAATCAAAATGGCGTTCAAAATTCTGATCGCGTTGCTGGCTCTCTTCGTCGTTTCCATGGCGATGGACATGATGGAGGGGAAGCTAAGTAATGACTTTCTGACCTACATACCGCCTGGGAAGAGGGCAATGGCGGGTTACAAGGGTATGTACTTTCGAAGTGTATTCAAATTATATGCACGCTTTTTTCAAACTCACAATGACCATAGACCTATCACCTCAGGGCCGTATTGCATAAAAAGTTGCGTTAAAATGCAAGCCAGAAAATTTAACGCAACTCAATTTTCAATCAGGAGCGCGAATTTAGGACTTGCGTGTGATTTTTAGAGTTGCGTGTAAACGCAACTTTTTATGCAGTAGGGCCCAGGTCTATGCAATGACAAACTGTTTTGCTCACCTGATATAGAATAATCGTTTTTCAGAAAGAGAAGGAATGTGGATAGCATGCAGTGGTTGTTGCTAGGTTGGTCAAGCCACAATGTTTGTCTAACCTATCAACGTTACCGTATGCATGCATTCTTTAGGCGTCGTGGTGTAGTGGTTCTGACTTTCGCCTTTCAACACGAAGGTCGTAGGTTAGAGTCCAACCCATGGCGTCAATTTCCTTCAGCAAGAAATTTATCCGCATTGTGCTGCACTCAACCCAGGTGAGGTGAATGGGTACCGGTAGGAAAAAATTCCTTGAATGCAGTGAGCGCCGAATGGTAGCCACGCTATAGCCGGGTAATAATGCACAGAGCGCTTAGAGAAATACCTCGTAAGCGCTATATAAATGTAGTGTATTATTATTATTATTATTATTATTATTCTCATTATAACAGCTCAATTCGTAGTTTGTCGTTAGGCTAACGTAAGTGACACATATAAATGGACATAAACCACTTTCTTAATGTAGTGACTAGGGATGCAAAAAATCGTATTCTTAGTGTATTACATTTGGATAGGGGGTACCAAACTTAATAGGTATTGTTCGGAACATGAAATACCACAAGTGCTCACACCTGTCGTGAAGACCTTTAGCTTTTCAACAAACTATTTCCATCAGAAAACAAGACAAATATGCCGTACAAAAATTGGAAGATTGGTCACCCTGTACTAAAAGTGTTTGTTCTGGTAAATAAGGGTCTTAAATAGACAATTACAGTAGAAAATTTCATTTACCACGGAGACAGGTGCGATGCATTATGGCATCATAATGTTGTATATTAATTATGTATTCATAAACATTTACATATCTTACTACCCCCTATAGAAGCGAAAGGTTATAGAAAAGTAAGGAATACAATATATGTGTTATGTAGTGGTGTAGTGATTCTAACTGTCGCCTTTCAATTGGGTGGTTAAAGGTTCGGGTCCCATCCACGGCGTTATACAGTTTCCTTCAACAAAAAATATCCACAATTTCCTGCACTCAACCCAATTGAGAATGTTACCTGACAGGAATTTATTCCTTGTAATGCTTGAGCACCTGAATGGCTTGCTCAGCGGTTATAGTCTGAGTAATAATATGGTACCTAGTATCAGGCTCAGTTTAGTATATGCATATAGTGATTGTTCTATAAAAAATTATTTTTATATTTATTAATATTTCTTTAAACTTTGATTGTTTTTCTCCCTTAGTTTGTGATCACCCGTCGTGCCCGTGTAATGACAATGATATATGCTGGTGCGATCGTGAAAATGGAAAATTCGCTTTCTGTGTAAGCTCAAATGGTAAGTAAAACAGAATCACAGATCTTGGCTAAACATAATTACAAATGAATTCATTGCGAATGTGGGCTACTGAATCTATTGGCGTGCAACATAAATTTGTTCTGTCATTCATGTAGAAAAAGGAATGGAAAGTCTATAACTTAATAAGTTAATCTGTTGATCTGTTGATTTTTATTTTTGTAATCTGATCAATTGAAATCAATTGAAATCACGGACGATTTGTCTCATCAAGGTATATATGTTTGAAATGTAATGATTCGCTTGAAGCTTTCGTTCTATATATAACATTCACGTAGGCCATTTTTTCTTGATTTTCTCATTTACTGCAGGTGGTGAGCACGAGTAACGCATGAGCAAATCCGTATCCATGGCAACGCAATTGACTGACCAAGCATAGGCTCATCCATGGGTCGATGTCTAAAGCCCCGATCACATTATAGGACCCCGTAAGCAACACGATTCATTCCGACTCTTTTTTAATTCACAGTTAGCCGCCTCCGAACAAAGAGTCGTGTTGAATCGTGTTGCTTCCGGGGCCCTATGTGACCGGGGCTTAACTTAATTATTTTTTTTTTTGGGGGGGGGGGATTTGTATTATTTATGTAATGCTGCTTCCTATTTTTACCTCGCGGTAGTAATAAATTCTTCCAATTCTAAATAAAATTCAGAAATCATCGTATAATTCATTATTTGTGTGTACGTGTGTGTGCTTTTGTGTGTGTGTGTTCACAATGCCGTGTTATGCCAGGCAAGAGTCCTGCAGCATGCAGGAACGGATCTAGCAAATGTCTGGGGGCTGAGCTATCGTCCCCTTCTTAAAGGAGAACTCCACGCCAGAAATCTCTAGCTTTAATTGGAAGCGCAAAAATTTGACAAACAGATCAAGAAAGGTTTGAGCGAAAATGGACAGCAAATAAGAAAGTTATGAATATTTGAAAAATATCTAAAGAATTTTAAAACAATTATATTTTAGCCAATTTGCCAATTTGCTAAATTTTGAACTATTTGAATTCTGCTTTAAGATATTTAAAAAATTCATAACTTCTTAATTCACTGTCCGATTTCGCTCAAACTTTTTTTTATATGTTCGTCTAATTTTTCGCGCTTTTAATCAAAGCAAGTTATTTTTGGCGTGGAGTGACCGTTTAAAAAAGACACATATAAACCCTTGTTTTCCCTCTGTAGGCCGTATAGATATGATCTTTATTGAAGGAAGATCAAGCTTTATAGAAAATGAGTTGCTGCTTTGCTTCAAAAGAAAATAAAAGAAACAGCCAGAAAAGATACCAACTCATCTGAGAAATACACAGATTATTGAAATCATCTCATTTAATTCATTTCTTGACATTGTTTGAATATATATAAAGTCATAATTTCATTCATCATCAATTATCAAGAATTGGAGCAAACCACTTGTACCGTGACCATGCGCGCACCGTGGGGAGGGGGGGGGGGGGAAAAATTTTGCCCCCCCCCCCCCCCCCCCAAAAAAAAAAAAAAAAAAAAAAAAAATCTTGGGTGCGCGCATGGTTACATGAAGATAGGGAATGTCCCAACAGCAACAGTTGACATGTCATTACTATACATCACCGAAAAAAGAAATTTGATGAAATATAAATTATATAGCATATGGTTCAAATTTCAGTTGAGAACCCTATATATGCCCTGAGACTACTTGCCTACGTCATGTCCACACACGCCCTTGTCCTGAACGTATGTGGACTATAAAGGGCTCTTAACCAAGTAGAATCTGTAATGCACAGGACACTTGTCCCCGCACTCCCTGACTTGTCCTCTTGCATTGTGTAGAATTTGTGTACAATCTGCATGACAAATTGAGTGCTTTGTGCGGTAAGCAAATGGACTTATAAAATCATTCGTTTTCTTTTACTTTTTTTGCGGAGGCCGTTGTTATTTGGCTATAGCGTCCTCAACAGAATACTGAACTATAATAATAGTGGTTTCAAGAAAACAGTCATTTTACAAAATCAATCTTATGAAAATAACATTGTATGACCCCGGTGTTGCACTGATGTATGTTAACCCTTTCTCACCCACGCACACAACCACCCACACTCATCCACACACAGTCACTCGCATACACACATTCACACACACTTACCCATACACACACACCCACCTCTGGCCGCGTATACAATCTACATATAGCTATACTTAAAAAATTGCACGCGTGCGGACAAACAAGCACACCTACTGACACAAAGTATAAAACGCACATACGCACAAAAAGATTCATGCACCCTCAGACATAATAAAAAATCTTTGATAAAGTCAGCATTTTTTCCATATTGAATAATCACTAATTATCATAGTCGAGCCCTGTTTTGGGTTCATTGTCTATAAAATAGTATTAGCCGAACTGTTTCTGAGGCTCATGCTAATTAATTGTTACGGATATTGTGAATAAGGAAGTTTAAAAAACACATTCTGTTTCCAACATTATACAAACACGATAAAACTATTACATCCCACCCAAACACAAATGGCATACGTCATTCAATATGTATATACAGAATAATAATCCGTATAAATCATAAGAATATCATAATTATGACATTTGTTGCTCATAATGCTTGGATATTTTGTTCAATTTCTGTCTTCTTTGATAAATCACTGTCATTTTCGTTCTCTTATGATTTTGAAGCTGCAGCTTGGTATCAGTATTAATGAATATTGTTTGCGGGGTTTGCATGAAATGTACAAGTGTTGACATATGTCATTCCTCACTGAACACATATGTGTTTCATCATAGGAAAACCACCGTTGCAAAAACATAATTTGTTTCACATTGCAAGCGGAAATGCTTCCTTGTCATTATATTAGTCGATTAAATATTTATTATCCATTTTATTACAAATGAAATCCGCTACACCGACACGATTCACCGAGCACAGTACACGAACATGTGCAAACATGTTTTGCAGCTGTATCAAAATTTAACCACCTTGTTTTTATTTTTGTTTAGTCATACGTGCAATAGAATGAACAAGGAATCATGTAAAAAAGGGCCGCCTACATCTAATTAGAGTCTTATTTACATATGAAATTCTTAAGAAAATGCCATTTTCCATGCTCAATAAAGCATGATGAAAGGGAGTAAAACTATTGCATGCCTAATTCATATTTCTATACATTTTCGCAGTATGTCGGCAATAAAAAAATTTCCTTCTTTGTGAAGATCGTCAAATTCAATAGTCAATTAGCTAAATACATTGACAAAATATCAATCCTCAAAAATGTGTTTCTAAAATGACAGGTAAATCATCTTAAAAGGCAAAATCACACAAAACAATCTAAACATTACGACCAACACGGTATTCCAAACACAATACGATATAAAACATTGACAAAGTCCGTCAGGTCTTCTCATTATTTAACGAGATACTCATACTCGAAACGAAGAGGAGAGAAAATGCAGCAACTGTCACCAGGAAGCCAAGAGAGGGCGTAACTCGGATTGAAGCTCCTCCGACTGATTTTGGTAACATCACTGGAGGCTCCGGGCTCGGGTTCGATATATTTTCTAATGAAACAGAAGAAAAAAGAAGGTTATCAAAACACAAAATTGATGTTGTTACACTGAAAACAAGTTGCAAATCCGCTTGTTACTGACAATTCTCCTCCCCGACCCGACTATAGGCGATACTTAGTGATATCGATCGATGCCTCCATTTTTCTCCTGCACTCTGCTGCCTCACAGAAAAACCCGATAATATAATTAAACGTAACATGTGAAGAAAATACAAACTTAAGCTGAACAACTATTTGTATGAACAATTCAAACGAAGCTATGGAGTCGGCGAAACAAAGTCCCATACAAATACACGCGAGCAGAACCGGAAACGGAAGTGACCGTCCTGGCTCCGCAGGATTGTTGACGCCCTCATCGGCTTCGAATTTACAACAATAGTCGGTGGGGAGAATTGCTTAGAAGAGGACTACATTGACTCCATGGAAAATAGAATTGAAATCTAAAAAGTTGTTTGGCTTGATAATCAACAATGAACTTCAGTATCTGTTCTAAATCAATTAGGAATGGTTTTAAATCTAGTATCAAAGTGGTTTATTTCTATGAAGAAAAAAAAAGCGCAATGCATGCTCACCTGTTGACCCAAGAACTGTAGGAGAAACAACTTTATCTTCTGAAAAAAATTGTAAGCAATGAACATTTAGATCCATGTATCGAGCTACTTTTCTAAATGCAGTCTAAATACAAAGTTTATTAGTTTTAATAATTAGTACATTCTTAATGTTTTCTTTTTGTTATCGTATTGAAATGTTAATGCCCTTAATATTCAAATTTGTTTTCGAAATCATCAATATTCTTTTAAAACTATAAATCAAGAAATGCATATTTGATGCGTTCTTGTTCTCGACAACCCGAACACTTGGTCAAGGCTTGCCGAACATAGCAACAAGTAATCATAAAAACTGGATTCCAAGCATTGTAGTTCAGTTGTAACCAGTTTAATGGGGATAGTTTTACATACAGGCTGATTCCACGATGCTGCTAAACTATGAAATATATAATAAATGAATGTTTGACTCTAATCTATGACTTTGGACAATTGAGATTGAGAACAATGTCAAATGTCAGATTTTTAGAAATAATTACAGTAAGAATTACGATTTTTGATGCGATTTGAGAGCAGGATGGGATCAGTCTGTCGGCGTGACTCTCCTATAAAGCCTGCGTCACACCTTTGCGTTTTTAGCCTGCGTCGGCCCAGCGTTTTTTTTTTTTGGAAATTAAAAACGCTCCCTTGACGCACAAAGAAGCAGGTCATGCGGTGGACTGACGTTTGGCTTGCGCTCTAGGATACGCCAAACATTAGTCTACTGTACAGTATGACTTGCGTCTTTGTGCGTCCTGGGTGCGTTTTTAATAAAAAAAAAAAAAAAAAAAAAACGCTGGGCCGACGCAGGCTAATCACGCAAAAGAGTGAGTCGGCCTTATCATCATAAGCCCCGGTCACATAGGACCCTAGTTCAGATTCTGAACGGTTTCATATTTGCTCTGCCCCAGTGGTATACGAGTACGACCGGTAGATGGCGTGATCATATCTTCGTACAGAAAGCCAAAATGTTTCGTCGCCCGTGAATTCCCGGGGTCGCGCCCTCTTTCGGACTGGCAGCAATGGAGAGAAAAGAGATCAATCGGGAGGATAGCGCTTTTAAAAAATCGTTTAGAATCTGAACTAATAGGACCCCGGAAGCAACACGATTCACCCCTATTCGTTGTTATGAGGCAGTTAACTATGAATTAACAAAGAGTCGGGGTGAATTGTGTTGTTTCCGGGTTCCTATGTCCGGGGCTTTAGGGATGAAACATGCATAAATATGAAAATATTAATAAACCGGTCTATATACCCACCGAGTGGAGTTTTGAATGTGAAATTCGCACACTTTCCTTTTCCGTATGCATTCATTGGACACACGGCACTCTCGTACGTGCTATTTTCCTTCAGTTCCGTCAAGGAGTAGTTTGTCACATCACCAGGAACCAGAATTGAATTTGGAGCGTCATTCGGATAGTAGTTCACTTTCATCTCGTTTCCAACTCTCTGCTTAATAGGAGAGATAGGCGATTGAAGAGTGAATACATGGTGAGAAAAAGAGAACAAGCGAGTAGGGGATAAATAGAGAGAGGGTGGGATAAGGTGTGAAATCGGAAGATAATATGACGGACAGGAGACAAAGACAATGAGAAAGAAAGGTGGACGACAATGAGAGGGAGAGAGGGAGAGAGAGAGGGAGAGAGAGAGAGAGAGAGAGAGAGGGGGGGGGGGGGGGAGAGAAGGTGTGAAATCGAAAATATAATATGACGGGGAAGAGACAAGGGCGATGAGAAAAAAAAGAGGAAGACAATGAGAGCGAGAGAGGGAGAGAGAGAGAGAGATGGATAGATGGAGAGAGTAAGAGAGACGAAAGGGTAGAGAATGAAGATATATATATAAAAAAAATGGTTTATGTGGTTTATTTCTAGTTGGCTTTTCGAGGGATGTACTAGGTGTATTCAGGTGCCGATTGCTCGAAATGGTCTTAGCTATCCTCTTCCTGCTAAGACGTCTTCACTTCTTGTGCCATCTTCGTAACATAGACAATAGCGTCGACACGACTATGCTAAGATGGTGGCGCAAGAACTTAAAAGAAGAGTCTACCCACAAATTTTATCGACATATGTTCTTTCTACATCCTTACTTTACCCATAATCGAAGGTTTTGCGTCACAATTTTGTAAAATAATGCTTATTTTGCCATTTTAAGGTTCAAATTTCCCAGAAAAATTTATGCAAATGAGGTGCAAGTCTCCGATGTGGTGACGTCACGGGTGCACAACTATTTCTGCGTCCGTTACGCGTACGTTCATGAAGCATGTTTTCACAACAGCGACCTCCAACACTGCACGGGTAAGACAAATTTTCTCAAATTCATCGTCAAGTGTAATACAAGACTGTCCTTCTAATTCTTTTTTTTTTGGAAAGTGAAGTTCCTGGCAGCAAATGTGTTCTACTTCATAGGGCATTGGGTGACATTTTCCACATTTGCACCAGCAATCGACGGGAGTGTTCATTCATGAGGGTCGCTTGTTTCTGGTTGGTGCCGCAGAGTCTTCGCCTGGCAGTGGTTGCACTTCTCGCCTCTCGCACTCGAAGTCCATCTCCGGCGTATTCAGCGGCGTCTGCTGCGATGCAGTTGTCAGAGAACGCGAACGAGACGATCTTTTTGGGGCAAAATCATAAGCAACAGGCCCACGATGACCATGAGTCCTGTCAGTATCGTCCATACTTTCCATTAGGGTCGTATTTCGAAGATTAGGGTAAGATTTGCAAGAAAATTACGCACTGAAAGTTGAAGGTTTGAGTACAGATCGCTTCCAAATTTCAGCTAAAACATGTAAACAATCCGTGCGTGCGCTGCTATTCACAAGCTATAACACGGCGTCTATGGGCAACGCGGATGAACATCGTGCGCTCTCATTAGATAATATATTGGTTTAAAATCCTTTTTTATTATTTTTGCAATCAGTAATGCCAATAAATAAATTTAGAAAAGAATTTAATTATTTTTACTAATTTTATTTAAACATTTGAGTAGAATAAAATTACCAAAAATTCCTATTTATTTTCTTGAATTTGGTTAGGCCCGGAGCAAACTTGCCGAAAAATCTCAGTTGTGCACCCGTGACGTCACAGCCCAAGCAGTCACGTGATTATTTAAAATATCAATTAAACAAATATTATTGACTTACGTTGTTTTTAATGGTCAATATATGTTCAGTAAAAGGTAATCCCTCTGTTAAGAAAATAAAATTTGTGGGTAGACTCTTCTTTTAAGACGCCTTAGCATGAAGAGGATAGCTAAGACCATTTCGAGCAATCGGCCCCAGTCTATGTAGAACAGGCATTTCTCACAACAGTGATATGTCTATGCTCACACGCATCTGCCATTTGCTAGTTGTTTTTCTTTAATTGGTGGATAGAGGCTTGTGGGCGGCAGAAAACCAGTTCGCATGGGCAACTAATATGATAACTAATGTCGCGTGCATAACTAATGTGACAACTAATGTGTGCATCTTTTGATGAGCACATTAAATGCACACTCGTTTACTTTTAGTTAAACTTTTGTGTATAATTTATTGTTATATTAATTTATTGTTATATTTTATTGTTATATTTTCGTTTGTATACTATTGTTATTTTTAAGATTGGCCCCATGGAAGAACAGAGCCACTTTGATAATGGCTCTGAAATGGGCAATCCATCCGATATTCATTTTATTCCTCTTACTTTCACGTTGTGCATATTTTCTTCTTTTTTTTTATTGAGTATCGGAAATAAAATCAATCAATAAACACTCTTTTTCTATCGTCCACAAGCCTCCGTTCACCAATTTCGAAAGCCCACTACTGTTGATTTGTGAAAACCTTGCTAATAAAATAATCATTACTCTATAACATATGCCGCTAGCGTAAGTTTCCTTTCTTAACGCTTTGACTACTGAAACTGAGGAATCCCTACACAAAGTTTATGGGTATTACAGAATCCAGTAGTCAATGGGTTAAAACTGTACAACTTGTATACATTATTGCAAGTTGCTCTTATTAATGATTAAAAGGAGGAAAATTTGCAAACCTTAATTTCAACTCGTCTGTAAAGTACATTATATGTTGTGACAGGAATGCTTTCATCCTCATTGAGGCCCGGTGACCAGACGAGCTCGAATAATC
>BQKZ01001171.1:18103-37599 GCA_036244855.1 Temnopleurus reevesii | reverse complement strand
TTTTTTTTTATTGAGTATCGGAAATAAAATCAATCAATAAACACTCTTTTTCTATCGTCCACAAGCCTCCGTTCACCAATTTCGAAAGCCCACTACTGTTGATTTGTGAAAACCTTGCTAATAAAATAATCATTACTTTATAACATATGCCGCTAGCGTAAGTTTCCTTTCTTAACGCTTTGACTACTGAAACTGAGGAATCCCTACACAAAGTTTATGGGTATTACAGAATCCAGTAGTCAATGGGTTAAAACTGTACAACTTGTATACATTATTGCAAGTTGCTCTTATTAATGATTAAAAGGAGGAAAATTTGCAAACCTTAATTTCAACTCGTCTGTAAAGTACATTATATGTTGTGACAGGAATGCTTTCATCCTCATTGAGGCCCGGTGACCAGACGAGCTCGAATAATCTCCGACGATCTCCGATTTGATTCGTGTTTCGAATCCGAGGTGGATAAGGGCGACCTTTTAAGAGTAAAAAAAAAACATAAAATATGATAATGAAATATAAAATGAGAAGAAGGCTTCATTTTGCAACGTGTTATCTTTCTTGCATGGAAGTGTGCGTGGTCCTGGAAAGGACCTACCCACTCTCGACGTTCGATGAGCATGTTCTCATCGTTTTAAGAGAAGGGATAAGTCCTTTTTCAGGACCACTCACATTTCCAAGAAAGATAAATCGTTGTACCGTGAAGCATTCTTTCTCATCATTCATTCACGATTAAAACCTTCAAGCAATAATATAAATTAGGTTATCAGTTACGTAATAGAACAACTGATCCGTACGTCGTCATGTATTAAACTATGAGGACACAACAATTACAAGCCGGTTGCAATTGGAATAACTTTACAAAGGAGCATTGAATTGACCTTCGACTCAATTTTACGAAAATAGATTTGCGTTTCTTAACAGATTGCAGAAGACTTTCATCGGTTAGGGATGATCGAATGAAATTCAGATCTAAGCTCCTGTACCAACCTTTTGAATTTTCTGGCCGCACGATATAAACTATTTTCGAAAATTAAGTCGGTTATGGAACAATAGATCCGTACGCCGTGTATTGAACTGTGATGACACAACAATCACATGGCGGTTCCGATTTTAATATCATTACAAAAGAGCATTGAATTGGCGTTCGACTTAATTTTACGGAAATATATTATATCGTGTTTCTGAGAAAATTACAGAACACTTGGAATTGGGAATGATCAAATGAAAAAAACTTCGAAACTTCTACCAACTTTTTGAATTTGCTGGCTAACAATTTCGTCCTCTCCTGAGGATTTTCTCACGCCTAATGAAATCGTTTAGCGTATACTCCCCCTCTGTCTGTCGAGGACGAAAGCTAGCTGCAAAATCAGAAAGTTTTCATCTTGTTAGTGCACCCCAAGGTTCGTACACTGAGGCGCATACAGAGAAGTGCATTAACTTCGCCATATCACGTTACACAACGTTGCCAATTGCACGACAAACAACTGTTGATTTACAGCATTCAAATATTCCTGACTTTTTTATTTATTGCCCGATTTGCTTTAAGCTTCTTTTTTATCCGTTCGTCTGATTTCCCTGTTTTAAATCAATGCAATTTTTTCTAGAACAGACCAAGTCTTTCATTTTTTTTTGGAAACCAACATATCTGTTTTTACAATGATGATAATGAAAGTGACAGCAATAATTATAATGATGAAGTAATAATTATTATAGTAATAATGATAATAATAATAATAATTATAATAACAATAATAATAATAATAATAATGATAATAATAATAATAATAATGATAATGATAATAATAGTAATGACGATAAAAATAACAATACTTTTATTTATAATACTAAGAAAAAAATATGATAATGATGATAGTGATGATAACATGCGCCTTATTTTACTCATGGTAGCCCCTTCAATTCCCTGAACATCCGAACCTGAGATAACAGGCATCCAGATATTTGATGTGTGTGCACAATCCACTCCAAAGGGAGTATTCCAGCAAGGCACAAGAATGCGCTTCAAGGCGCTAAATGTTAAATTGACCACTTCGGTCACTTCCAACTGGTCCCTAATCACACCTAGAAAGATGTGGATAACTTTCTTGCTGAAGAAAATTAACGCCATGAGTGGGATTCTCATCTACGACCCTCTCGCTGAAAGATGAGAATCGATCAGAGCCACTACACTAAGGGGGTGTTGCTCAAAATCAACTGCAAATCAACTGCAACTTTGCAAATAGTAACGCGCATTTCCATTCGCGCACGGTATGCGCATTTAACAAGAGGCACATGAAACAATGATTTTGATTGGCGCGTTCCGATCAACTGCAACTTGCGACCAATTGCAAATTTTAGCAACACCCCCTAATACGCTTTTTCATTACAGATAATTGGATGCAAAGAATCAAATATTCTACGGGGTGTTGCTCAAAATGCACCAATCAAAATTAATGTTTCATGCGTGTCTTGCTTAAATGCGCACACCGTGCGCGAATGAAAATACGCGTTACTATTTGCAAAGTTGCAGATGCTTTGTAGTTGATTTTGAGCAACACCTTCTTCCACTCACCGTTGATGTTAAACGTTGTAGAAGCAGATCCGAGCATGTTGGTTGCCACACAGGTGTAGTTTGCGAAGTGTAGTCTAGGATCCAACATGATGATCACAAGACGGGTGCCCACTGTGGACTCTCTTCTGAAATGTAGGGAAAGTAGACATTACGGAACTTAAGCAAGAGGACAGAAGGGCTGATCAGAACGTTAGCTCTAAGGTCCGTTCCAGAAGTAGCGTTGTGTTGGTAAATATACATCAAGCATTGCCAACGTTAGAAGAGGACGGTATAATGAGTAGAGCGCCACGAAAGACATGGAGTGATGACATATTCAGTTATACGTCATCACACTAGCGTCTTGATGAGAACCTTATTCCTTTGCGAAGACCGTCTTGAAATAACGTACTCAACCTTAATAGCGGCCCGCTAGATTTCCCCTCTCTTGAGAAATGACGTGCTGATCAGCCCTTCCGTCCTCTTGCTTAAGTTCCGTAATACGGAGCTTTAGCTAACAGTACGGTAGGGCAATCAAGACGTTATTTCTCAAGCGCGGGACAATCTAGCGGGCGTTTTCAACCTTAGCGGCCCGCTAGATTATCCCGCGCTTTAGAAATAACGTTCTGATCGGCCCTACCGTACTGTTAGCTAAAGCTCCGTATTATCCCTTTCAGAACGGTGTATGGCATTTTATGTACTGGGCTGTGTTTCATCAAGTTTTTAAATACTTTAAAAATGATTTTACGCACGACTGGTACTATTTCTTTTGCTGAATGAGCGAGAATCTTATGCGTATTATACTCATTTACGTACTCCAGTCTTTCTTAAAGTTGTTCGTAACTTTAAGAACGTTTGGTGAAACACCACCCTATTTAACTTTTTATGTAGGGCTCTAAGACTATACTAGATGCACGAGAAGAAAGATAAAAGCATTCCTATTGTGCCACCATTTGCAGTCTTTTTCACAGTGAATTTTGTAACTGAAAATAACCACTAAAATTGCCAAAAGATCTTTAAATCTGATTTGCCCCACTGGCCAGAAACATTTTGTGTTGATTAAAAGCAGACAGATCAAATAAGTTTGAAGCAAATCGGAGAATAAATAAGAAAGTTATGAATATTTCGACGTTATAACTCAACAAGCAGTAACTGTTGTTAGCCATGCCAATTGTCAACGATCGATATACAGAGTGAGTATAAGAAAAATGTCCCCCAAATTTGAAGCTGTCCTGTTCGGAATATAAAATTATTATTCTGAATTTGATGGTATGTCTTGAAAGAGTATTCTCCAAAGAACTTTTTGGTAACATTTTATGTGCATTATTGCATGCAGGACTGAACAAGAGACGATTGTTCTGAAGATGTAAAATGTCACTTGTGCCAAGTGGCTGGGTGTAGACGAAAACAACCTTTGGTCGTGCGGCCGTTGGACAGATAACGGCAAGCCCAACCAAGCGCTCGCACCCTTTATCATGACGTAAAATTCTTGGAATGTCAGACTTTAGCTCGCAAAAGTAGTATTCTATCTTTAAGACTTACGATTGGTTTGATAAAGGTTTTCCGTTCTTCAGCCATTGGTAAGTTGGACTTGGGCGGCCAGTGAATTCCGGAATTAACAAGATCCCCTGGGAAGCCCTGCTTTGCATCTCCTCGTAGCTCGTATTGCTTTGAGGGGGATCTAGATGGAACACATCAGATAATTAATTGATCAATTAATTTATTTAATTACTTATTCATTAACTCATATACTTATTTTTTTTATTCGTTTTGATTTCACAACTGTCTCAATTGACCACCTGAGTGGCCTTACATTCCATTTCGACGTAGTTCGTATTGCTTTGAGGAGGATGTAGATAAAACACATCAGAAAATTAAAACACATCAGAAAATTAATTGATTAATTAATTTATTTACTTACTTATTCCTTAACTCATATATTTATTTTTTTATTCGTTTTGATTTCACAACTGTCTCAATTGACCACCTAAATGGCCTTACATTCCATTTCGACGTAGCTCGTATTGCTTTTAGGAGGATGTAGATAAAACACATCAGAAAATTAAAACACATCAGAAAATTAATTGATTAATTAATTCATTTACTTACCTATTCATTAACTCATATACTTATTTTTTTATTCGTTTTGATTTCACAACTGTCTCAATTGACCACCTGAGTGGCCTTACATTCCATTTCGATGTAGCTCGTATTGCTTTGAGGAGGATGTAGATGCAACACATCAGAAAATTAATTGATTAATTAATTTATTTATTTACTTATTCACTAACTCATATATTAATTTCTTTATTCGTTTTGATTTCACAACTGTCTCAATTGACCACCTAAATGGCCTTACATTCCATTTCGACGTAGCTCGTATTGTTTTGAGGAGGATCTATATGTAACACATCAGAAAATTAATTGATTAATTTAGTTATTTACTTACTTATTCACTAAGTCATGTATTTATTTATTTTTATTTGTTTTAATTTTACAGCTATGTAAAATGACCACCTG
Source organism: Temnopleurus reevesii (assembly GCA_036244855.1). Classification (NCBI taxonomy): domain Eukaryota; kingdom Metazoa; phylum Echinodermata; class Echinoidea; order Temnopleuroida; family Temnopleuridae; genus Temnopleurus; species Temnopleurus reevesii. Next base: position 32,537 of record BQKZ01001171.1, on the reverse strand, counting down.
AGTGGCCTTACATTCCATTTCGATGTAGCTCGTATTGTTTTGAGGAGGATCTAGATGCAACACATCAGAAAGTTAATTGATTCATTAATTCATTTATTTACTTATTCACTAACTCGTTTATTTATTTATTTTTATTTGTTTTAATTTTACAGCTGGGTAAATTAACCCCCTGCGTGGCCTTACTATCCATTTCGATGTAGCTCGTATTGTTTTGAGGAGGATCTAGATGCAACACATCAGAAAAGTAATTTAATTTAAAGTGATCCCTATAAGGGAAACAAAATATTCTTTAATTATAAACTGGCACGTCTTCAGGGAAAAAGTATTTTTAATATAAATCTATTTGTCGACAAAATTTTTAAACTAAAGCATATAATGGACCAGGAGGGGACTTTAAGGCCATACCTATATTTTCAACAGCGGGGTTTGGATGGAAGAGATTTTGAATTGATACAAGCCATTTATAATGTAATTCCCCCTGACTGGAAACAAAATATGAAAACGGAGTACGGAGCNTGATTTATTTGTTTTTCCATTTCAAAAACATACAATATTACAAAGAAAGTAGTACATGAACATTATCAAGCAAATTAAATTTGAAACAAAATTAAAAGAAAAATCACATACCAATATTTACATGATAATTGTTTATGGTTGAATTATACGACAAAAAATCACCACCTGAGTGGCCTTACATTCCATTTCGACGTAGCCCCTATTGCTTTGAGGGGGATCTGGATGTAACACATCCGAAACTAATTGATTAATTAATTTATTTACTTACTTTTTCACTAACTCATTTATTTATTTCTTTATTCGTTTTGATTTCACAACTGTCTCAATTGACCACCTAAATGGCCTTACATTCCATTTCGACGTAGCTCGTATTGCTTTGAGGAGGATCTAGATGCAACACATCAGAAAGTTAATTGATTCATTAATTCATTTATTTACTTATTCACTTACTCATTTATTTATTTATTTTTATTTGTTTTAATTTTAAAGCTGTGTGAATTGACCCCCTGAGTCTCGACGTAGCTCATATTGCTTTTAGGAGGATGTAAATTAAAAAAAAAAAAGTCGGAGAATCAATTGATTAATTAATTTATTTATTTACTTATTCACTTACTCATTTATTTATTTATTCTTATTTGTTTTAATTTTAAAGCTGGGTAAATTACCCCCCTGCGTGGCCTTACTATCCATTTCGATGTAGCTCGCATTGTTTTGAGGAGGATGTAGATAAAAAAAACGTCGGAAAATTGATTGATTAATTAATTTATTAACTTACTTATTCATTAACTCATATACTTATTTTTTTATTCGTTTTGATTTCACAACTGTCTCAATTGACCACCTAAATGGCCTTACATTCCATTTCGACGTAGCTCGTATTGTTTTGAGGAGAATCTAGATGCAACACATCAGAAAGTTAATTGATTCATTAATTCATTTATTTACTTATTCACTAACTCATTTATTTATTTATTTTTATTTGTTTTAATTTTACAGCTGGGTAAATTAACCCCCTGCGTGGCCTTACTATCCATTTCGATGTATCTCGTATTGTTTTGAGGAGGATCTAGATGCAACACATCAGAAAGTTAATTGATTCATAAATTCATTTATTTACTTATTCACTAACTCATTTATTTATTTATTTTTATTTGTTTTAATTTTACAGCTATGTAAAATGACCACCTGAGTTGCCTTACATTCCATTTCGACGTAGCTCGTATTGTTTTGAGGAGAATCTAGATGCAACACATCAGAAAAGTAATTTATTAATTAATTCATTTATTTACTTATTCACTTACTCATTTATTTATTTATTTTTATTTGTTTTAATTTTACAGCTATGTAAAATGATCACCTGAGTGGCCTTACATTCCATTTCGACGTAGTTCGTATCGCTTTGAGGAGGATGTAGATGCAACACATCAGAAAATTAATTGATTAATTTAGTTATTTACTTACTTATTCACTAACTCATTTATTTATTTATTTCTTTATTCGTTTTGATTTCACAACTGTCTCAATTGACCACCTAAATGGCCTTACATTCCATTTCGACTTAGCTCGCATTGCTTTGAGGAGGATCTATATGTAACACATCAGAAAAGTAATTTATTAATTAATTTAGTTACTTACTTATTCACTAATTCATGTATCGTATGAACAAACTGTGAAAATTTGAGCAAAATCGGACAACCCGTTCAAAAGTTATGGATTTTTAAAGTCACATAGTTTTGACGATCACTACCGCTCATGTGGATCTGTGCGATCGGCAAATTTGACGGAATCTGCGACGTCATGTCGGACAACTCCTCATTCAATTTGTATAATTATAGAATTAGTGTAAAATTTAGAGTAAGGTTGCATCATGATTCTTTTCAAAATACATGCAGAATCGATAAAGAAATGCTACACCCCAGCCCAAAAAGTGCATTTTGTTGAATTTTCCGAAAAAGGGAGAAAATATGACATTTTGTATACAGAGGGAATGAGTAGTTGTCGAACATGACGCCAAGGATTCCGCAAATTTTGCCGATCGCATGGATCCCCATCAGCGATAGGGATCGTCTAATCTCTGTAACTTTAAAATTCACAACTTTTGCACGGATTGTCTGATTTTGCTCAAATTTTCACAGTTTGTTCATCTGATTTTTCCTCATTTAATGGGAGCACGACAATTCCAGGGCTTTGTTTTCCTTTGGAGAGAAGTCTCACTCACATTGGACGACTAGTTCCACTGACTCAAAAGGAGCTGCCATGTCGGGTGGTATCAAACTATTCCTTGCTGAACACACGTACGTGCCAGAGTAGTTTCTTGTTATTCGAGGAATGTGAAGGGAGCCCTCTGAAGTGGAAAGACCTAAAAGAAAGAGAATATTTGAATGATGAATACTTTTATATTTTGGTATAAAAATATCTACCCAACACACAAATCATTCAATTGATATACGGACTACCTGTTGCTCTTTCATGAATTGAGCTCGCCACTACCATCAGCTCTTGGTGGTCAAGTGGTTACCAAAACGGTGACCCGACATTTTCTCCGGCGACAATTGCTCCAGTTCATTTTTCTGGAAAGGAGTAGGGTTAGGGTAAGGGTTATGATAGGGTTTATGATTCAGAATGATGTCAAGATTAGGATTAGGGTCAGGATTAGGTTTGGGATTAGGTTTGACATTAGGCTTACTGTGTCAGTTTTTTGCCGGAGCAATTGTCGCCGGAGCATTTGTCATGGAACCGGTAAGACATCTGTCTAGTAAATAGATGATCATAGGTTCGATTCCTACCCGAGAATACTAATATTTTTTTTTCACAGCATCTCGGGAAAGTCCTGTCAATTAGTGTAAATGCATGTTGGGATAAGGCAGGACTTATTTTAATAATTTATCCATCCAATATAACAAACATTAAATTGTTAACTTCCTATGTACTTATCTCTAGAAGCCCTTTTCTTTAAAGCCACTTAATTGATATCATTGTATCAACGCAACTCGAAGTTGTGTGTCGATCTTCAGCTCCGCTTCGGAAATATAGCTACATTCAGTTTGAATCGGAAGTGACAAGTTGTCCCATTGCATTCACAAACGGTTACGATTTGCTTACTATTTATCCATGCTGAAACCTCCGACATAGGGCGGCTACCCTCTTTCCGCCAATATACTGCGGGCCTAGGGTACCCGGAAGTGATACAATTTAGCGTCAAGTTGTCCGACTCATTGACGTAGATATTTCTTTGTTGATTCGCCATACCATAGGGCGTCACCTTATACCCGATGCCAAGAACTTGAGCTGGATCTGTGAAAGGAGATAATTGTCAAGATTATTATCATTTCATTCGGCAATTTCAACAAAAATACACAGTCCAATTGAATAAAATGGTTTGTAAAATCTTGCATAATTATGAAAAAAAAAAGATTTTACAGACTATTTAAAAATTGCAATAGATGTGCAATTTTTTTCTTCAAATCAAATCATTTAATTGAAAAAAAAAACGCCATAAGAGATCACTTCATTCCAAGTCACATGCTCTACCGACTGAGCTGCCCGCTGTTTTCAACCGATATGCAGATTCATAAACAAAGATCCCTACACTAAAATGGTGGCAATACATTTCCTGTGCAACTATGTACAAATATCCACTCATGGATATTACATGTTTGCCCAAAGTTCCCTCGCTAAATGAGAGCGGATATACAGCTCAGTCGGTAGATCGTCTGCCTTGGGCTGAAAAAATACTTCCTCCAAAACCCCAATATGCCATATCTTTTTTTAAATCCATATCTTTTGTTGCACACCTATGTACGACAAAATGTTCCATATTTCACCCTAAATGGTGCTCAATTTCACTTAGGAAACAATGTTTATGTTACTTTCATGTGTGAATGGGGCACTATATGTGCACGTGACTTGTTTAACCTGTAATTACCCCATAGAATAGAATGGTGTCTCCACGCATTTTCCGCTGAATAATTAACTAACAACCCGTGTTCCAAACACCTATGACCCGCCGAGTGTAGATAACCTCCCACAACCGAACATTGTGACTGCCAATGCAAGTATGCACTATGGGCAGAAGGGACAAATGGATTGGACAAAGCATAAAAAGCTTCATTTAAGCCGCAGCCCTCAGAGCACCTTGATGAGTGCAAAGTAGAGTCTGTAGTTATTCACTGAACAGGGGCCTGTAACATAAAAGATGCAATAAAACTTTCAATGAATATCTATCGTAAGTCTATGGCAAAATGTGTACCAAAGAGATGCAATTAATTGCAAGATTAATTGCATCTCTTTTATGTTACAGGCTCCAGGTATGGCATCTGTTATACATTCCTCTTCGGAATAAGAGGGAATGGAACGTCTTTAATGTGCTTCCAGCTATTGTAAATGATTGAATGAAAGTTGTTCATTTTGTCGGATGCATTTATCCCTTCTGATCACAGTAATGGTGTAATAGAATAATGTTGGATGTTTTATAGGAGGTAAGGATGATATCGTATCAGCCATGTATATCAAAGTATATATTTCTTCGGAAAAGGGATGGTATAGACGTAAACATATTCGTGGATTAATTTCATGTCATACTAAAGAGCATGCCAACATTTGTATTATTCATACACACGTGTATATTTCATTAATAGATGTAATATGTAGAAAAGTAGAGGTTTACTTTATAGGCATTGGGACGATACAGAAAATGCATTTGTTGCGGAAAAGATGATTGGACCCAACGGGTATATAAACCAGGTTTCAATATGCACTGCAGCAGCTACATTAGGGACCGCTTTAAATTGTTTCACTTAATTTGGGCTCATTCGTCAGTATGTATAGTGGATTTAGTGATAGCCATCATGCCTTAATTGAAATCACTCGTGCATGAAATAAATTACAGTGTATTTGATAAAATGTAAGGCAGTTTTGTTCTTTCCTTTTTTTTTGTCGGTGTGGGGGGGGGGGGGGTGGGGTATTTCCAGAAATATTGTACCGAATAGAAAAAATCATTTGCATATTGTTGTTTTGCAATGTTCCCTAAGTATTCTTATATATGTGAATGGTAGAGAATGCTTTAAATATACGAACCAGGGTGGTGTTTCAACAAGTTACGAAAGACTTTAAGAACGACTTTACGCCCGAATGGTATCAGTTCTTGTGCTGAATTAGCAGAATCTCACGTGTATTACACGTGCAAGCTTGAAGTCGTATGTAACTTTAAGAACGATTTGGTGGAACACTGCCCAGATGAAAAGAAACTATATTGCAACAAAATGTAACCAATTACGTTCAAGACCGTAACGGTGCTATTATGAGAAATAATTAATCGAAGCATGCCCTCAAAAGTGTCGCGCTAGATACACCTAAAACATGCCCAAGACACCAAGGACAAATTACAATGAATATCTAACAACTCGGAAGTAAATATGTAGTCCCGGCTATATGATCTTGCGTAATTAAGTCGGGCGTTTTCTTTTCTTTTGCTTCAAAGGAAAATAATCGTGCTCGACGTGAGGCTATTCATTTTGTATTAGAGGCGATAAGCCTCACATGATGTGAATTTTAATTCGGGTTCTTTTTCTTTCGGGTGAAGGATTAATTTGCGAGATAAGTCATCATTAATTAATCTTCCTTTGGGATATCGCCGGATCTGAGGTATTTGATCACTATATGTAAAATGATGACAAACGGTGGGGGGTATACACTCGTGACGTGGCTTCGAAATAGAAATTATGTCTTTAGACCAAACCTTATCTCAAACTTGGCACCACTAGGAAAAATCATTGCTGGAAAATAAGAACACTCTTTAATCAACAAGGTTACAGCGAGTGTATCGTTTATTATCACTTGTATATCATAATAATGCTAAATCATTTTCCAATCTTTTTTTTTTTCTCTCTCTCTCTCTCTCTTTTTTTCTTTCTTTTCCTCTATCTCTCTCATCTAGCTCCTTATACCATCATGTTCATCATGCTATACTCACACATTTTCTGCATCTTTCTCTTCAACTCTTATCTCTTCTACTCTCTGACCTGTTATATCATTTAAATTATTATTTTTTTTTTATTTCTGATTCTCGTTATGTTTGGTTTCTTCTTTGTCTTTGTTAAAGCGACCACAACTCAAACCTTACCTTTAGGGTTTTCGCCTACTTTAATTTCTTACATTGTTATTTTGTATTTACCTCTGTTTATTACGTTTTTCAAAAGGCAATAAATGCTCTATTCAATTAAAACACGATATAAACTATTCCCATACAATAAAGCGGGTCATTGGAAAATAGATCCGTACGATGTGTCTTGAAGTGTGCGGACACAACAATCACAAGTCGGTTCCGATTTGAATATCATTACAAAGGAGCATTAACTTCGTGTTCGACTAAATTTTACAGAAATATATCATATCCCGTGTTTTAAATGGAACCCATTCACTACTGAATTCTGTAATTCATATACAATTTGTACAGGGAATTTATGGTTCCAGTTGTCAATGGGTTAATTCTCAGTTTTCGCATAAAAATTATGTACTCACATCTGACTCTTACTCTATACATCTGTTCATCTTTGAACCAACCAGCTCCGCCAATCTGCTGAAGAACTCATTTATATACGCCTGCATCCATTCGTTTTATTCGTGATATTCGTAATTCGGCGGTAAAAGATTCTTCATTTTTGGGCACCATAAATCGCCGCCGGCTACTTGGTGTATGCGAATAGTTCCGATTGCTGGTGAATATTGGTTCTGTGTAATAATGACATAGAACGATACAATCATTGTATATTTCAATCTTAGATTAGTTGTAATTTGTTGAATTTACGGAAATAAAAACAAACACATAAACTACATAAAAGACCTTGACAAAGATATCCATGATGAAACACTTTCAGCCCGTTATAAAACACATGGAAATCAAAGAAACGCAAGAAACTAATTATTATGTTTTCTATCGGCACGCACAGCCATTTATACAGAAAAACAACTACGAAAACACATAATACACACTCTCAGACATATGCAAACACATAATACAAACTCTCAGACATATGCAAACACACCTACATCTAGAAACACATGCAATAACACACACACTAGTACACACCTATACATACATACATACACACCTGCATCAACATGTACATGTATATGATCGTCCACACATATACGCACACATGAATTCATATAACATGAATAAATTTCAATTGAAAATGTTCACATCTACCAAAGATATCTCCTGGCAAGTATTTGATAGTATGTACACATGCAACCGTACAACAGACACATACATAAATCTTCATAAAGACAAATGTGCGCAAACACACACAAACACACACACAATAATGATCCAAAATCATACGTATTAATGTCACAGAAATATCACTTCAAAATGTTCATATCTAACGTAGATATCGAATTGCAATTATTCCCAACCATATAAAAAACACACATACAAACAGACGATTGCACACATGCATCTCACACATAGGCATCCGCTCCTCCACATATATACCCACAGAAATACACCAACAAACACATGAATTCACATCACAAAAAGTAATATTAATTTAAAATGTTAACATCTAACATAGATATCCCGAAGTATTTGAAACACATGCAGCCATACAGCATACACACACACAAACACATACATATACATGTACAAACTCATGAACTCAACCATGCCTACACACCTATTCACACATACCCACATTCAAACGCACACCAACACACACACACGTGTGCGTGCACGCACACAAGTCTACAAGCTTTTGAAACATATGCAGCCATACGAAAACAAAGCCCCCCCCCCCCCACACACACACATCTACACAAGCATACACGATCGCACACTAATAAACAAAAAACACATGAATTAATACCACACAAATGTTCACATCTACCGTAGATATCTCCTTAAAACTCTTTGTAACCATAGAATAACACATTTACACACGCGCATACAACATATATGAACAAACACATAGATTAACGCGCACATACACACACCACAACATTATACCTACATACAAACACAGACATGCATGCATACATGTAGACACACACAAAGACATAGCAAACGAACAGACACACACACATATATCCCCAAACACCTGCAAAAGATTGGCAACACGTAAATGCACACAAACGACCCCCTCCCCCTCTTAAAAACGAAAAACCTGCATGAATTCACATTACAGAAAATGATATCAATTAAAATGTTCACATCTACCGTAGATATCTATTTACAAATCCTTGAAATACATGCAACCATACAAAAGACATACATACATACACACACACACACACACACACACACACACACACACACACGCCCATGTGCCCATCCATACCTACACGCACATTCACACACCACATCCTCATACACAAACACACAAAGACGCTTGAACTAACACATGTATCCATAATATACACATTCACACAACGCACACAAACGAACCAAAAGCACATGCCTTCATATCAGTTCAAAATGTTCACATTTACCGTAGATATGTACTTACAAGTCATTGAAACACATGGACCCATATAAAACACACATACACAGGCACATAAACACACACACACACAAATACACATGCGCTCACCCATACCTTCACACATTAAAACTCGCCCACATACATACGCACATACACACATGTGCTCACGCACACACACACGTCTTCAATTCTTTGAAACACATGCAATCACTGAAAACGCAAACATATGCATATACAAAAATCATTACAAGCCCACACATGCGCGAACACAAACAAAGACCAATGAACCCAAAATGCATAAATTCATATCACAGTGATATCAGTTCAAAACGTTCATATCTATCATAGATGTCTATTTACAATTCTTTGTAACACATGAAACAATACAACACACATGCAGGCACGCACACATTTGTTCACCAACCAACGCACACAGGCCTGCACACATGGTACATACGCACATGCATGTCTTTACACGTACACACACACACACACACAATAATCCGACAGAGTGGATCCAGCGCATTTTAATACATTATCATTCCATTATTATTATTATTATTATTATTAACAGATGAAATTTACCTGAAATGCCACCAAATATGTTTGACTTCTCCCATTTCAAGATGAAATTTTCATTGAAGCGCCTCACGTGACATCTCAAAACAACTTTATCGCCTTCATTTCTTGTCTTGTTGAATACTGTGTTGGATACATTGAAGTACGGTGTGAGCACTGCTTCAGCTGAAAAATAACATAAACTTCTTTATAAGAATTATTTCCTACTTTACTTATTGTCATCCCTTAATTTCCCCCTTCTCTCTCTCTCTCCCTCTTTATCTCTCTCCCTCTTTCTATCTCTCTTTAGTTTGCCAGAACAGACCCTTGGCTTTCGTTGTGTGCATGTAGTAACAGGGTATCCATTGTGTGTCAACATGCTGAGGATAGAGCAATGCTGTGTGTGATGTAGTCACACAATGCATACCCTGCATTACGCTCTGCGGCTGCACACACCGAAAGCCTATGGTATGTGCTTGCAGACTAATCTCTCTCCCCCCCCCCCCCCCCCTCTCTCTAGGCTCTCTCTCTCTTTAAAGTTTTAGATTTGTTTACAAAACAACAGCCCCGTTTTGAAATATATTCTAGTTTCTGTGACTTCTGATTTTGTTTTTCAGATAACCAATACAAGTCAGGAACTATTTTCACTTTATACTGCGCTGTGAGTAAGATGTCGGGTTAAAATTACAATTCTCTTTGCCATAATGCAGATAATAAGCAAGGGGGATCATTAAATCTATTGCCCAGATTCACTTACTTCCCAGCTTAAAAAAAAAGTATAGAAGGGCATTCATATTTTGGCAACAATTCTGGTATAACTTTTCATAAATCTGACACGTTCTTCTTCTTCCCCCTCCTTTTCTTTTTTCTGTGTTTTGTCCATCTTGGTCTTCTCCTTCTTCTCCTCCTTCTCATTCTTCTCCTCACTCATCTTCTCCTCCTCTGACTGCTTTGCCCTCCTTCCCCTCTTCCGCCTCTCCTTCTTTTCAGTGTTCTCCTTCTCCTCCCTTTCTGCTGATATCACTTTTTTTCCTCTTTGGCTTCTATCCCTTTAATCCTTCATTACTACTTTGTCATTTCTTTAATACCCCCTTCGACGATCTAATTTCAAAGACATTTCAATCAATCACATTGCAATAAACTGATTACATGCTTTATTTCTATGTATAACTAATCATGGAATGTTATCATGGAGGGTTATTCCCCATATTGATACGATCTCCCTGTCAAAAATAACCTTTATGTGGAAAACGTTCTCAATTGAATTCGACGAAATAAATGTTGAGGATTAAATAGTTGACTCTAATTTCTGAAATAATGATGTAGAAAAAACATTAAATCAATCACTCAGAAATCAATGAAAGATGGAGTTTCCTTTGAATTTAATGTTTTAAACTATCTAAAACCTAAAGAACTTTTACGGGGTATGGTTAGAATGTGATTTTGATGAATCGCCAACGAGTTTGAAGCATAATGTTAATCTCTGCAAAAACGGTAGTCTATCTTTAAGGCTCCGGTCACATAGAGGCCCGAAAGCAACACGATTCAATACGACTCTTTGTTAATTCATAGTTCACTGTCTCAGAGCAAAGAGTCGTGTTGAATCGCGTTGCTTCCGTGATCGGGGTTTAAGATCGTATCATTCTTACTTGGAGAAGTTGGGTCGAGGCAATTCTGCTTCACATACATCCCCGGGTTTGCTTGAGTAAGACTATCAAAATCTGGACATCTCTTTCTTATTTGCTCGATGCAGGGGAATACAGTTGAACCAATGGCCATTGGGTTACCTGGATAATGGAGAAATTATATAAAAAGGTATGGAGATATATTCATGAATCTTCATTGAATTAAAGACCCGGTCTCATAGGACCCCGGAAGCAACACGATTCACCCCGACTCGTTGTTCTGAGGCAGTTAACTGTGAATTAACAAAGGGTTGGAGTGAATCGTGTTGCTTCCGGGGTCCTACGTGACCGGGGCTTTAACAAAAAGTCTATGCCCCGTATTCCGATAGCGAGTTTTAACCAAACCCAGGTTTAAAGCCCCTGTCACATAGAAAGCTGGAAACACTACGATTGTACACGACTCTTCGTTCAGTTCATATAATTAGCTGGCTGTGAACGAAGAGTTGTGTTGAATCGTGTTGCATCCGGGGTCATTTGGGACTGGGGCTTATGTCATTTTCAATTAGACCATTTGCTTAACTTTTGAATAGCCCGAGATAACTATGCCTTGGACGAAAGTTGCAACCCACTATCGTGATACTGCCCAACAATCCAATATATCCGTAAAAAAAAAAATGGGCCAACGATTTGTCTAATTGTCACATGATAACAAATAATTCCATCCAACATCAAAATAATCATAAATCTGGCGCCACCTTTGTATAATTTTTCGGTTTTAACCCATGCACGTACCCGTCATCCACAGACTTTCCTGAGCTTATAGCGAAGACGAGTCATTTGTCAAGGGCATTGTTTTAAAAGAAGAGTCTGCCCAAAATTAACAGGTTTTTTTATAGGAACAAAACCAAATTTACGCATTTGCTATTCATTTCTACCCAAATAATGTCGATTATCGGGTCACAAAACTATCTTAACATTATAGGGCATCTTTTTTTCCAACTGTATTCTAGTTCTTCTTCGCAAATGTTGTAATCCCGAACAATTGGAATGAACTCTCGAACTCAGTGACATTATCCCATGTCAGTCTACTTATCTTAACATTGTCGCTATAGACAAGTATAATGACGCGATTATCTGCTAGATGAGAGAAGTCTTGTTCATTTAAGAAGGTAAGGAGCATGGTAGATGAAACAGGACATTAATAATTGCAAAAGGTATAAAACGTACATGCCCGATCTCTTTCGGCTGTCAGAATGTATTGGGAGACTGGTGAAGCTTAGTGTACGCTCGAGGCATAGTAATAGAAAGAGCCCGTTTAAACCTGATTTTCAAAGTGGCTTCCATTAAACTAGTTTCGAATACTGTTTCGGAATGCCAGTTGTGTCCATGTTAAGAGTAGACCCGGTTTAAACTCCTTTTTTCCAAAGTTGCGTCCACTAAACTAGTTTCGAATGCTGGTTCAAAATGCCATTAGTATCCCTGTTCAAATTAGACCACGTCCAAAGCTAGTTTTTCAAATTGGATTCCACTAACTAGTTTCGAATGCTGTTTCAGAATGCCAGCTGTGTCCCTGTTCAAAGTAAACCCCGTTCAAACTTTGATTTTCAACGTAGCTTTCACTAAGCTAGTTCCGAACGCTGTTTCGGAATACCACTTGTGTCCCTGTTCAGATAGACCCAGTTTAAACCTAGGTTTCAAAGTGGCTTCCACTAAAACTAGTTTCGAATGCTCGTTCGGAATACCAGTTGTGTCCCTGTTCAGATAGACCCAGTTTAAACCTAGGTTTCAAAGCGGCTACCACTAAACTAGTTTCGAATGCTACTTCGGAATGCCAGTAGTGTCCCTGTTCAGGTAGACCCAGTTTAAACCTAGGTTTCAAAGTGGTTTCCACTAAACTAGTTTCTAATGCTCGTTTGGAAGACCACTTGTGTCCTTGTTCAGATAGACCCCGTTCAAACTTTGTTTTTCAACTTAGTTTTCACTAAACTAGTTTCGAATGCTGTTTCGGGATGCCAGTTGTGGTCGCCGTTCAGATTACAGACCCATGAATTGGAAATCAGGTACAGTTCGGACAATGTGGCTCTATTGTAAGGACGATGGGTTTAGCGGCGGCAGTTTCTGCCAGACAGGGCCCCGTAAGATGAAGACTTTTGATTAATTGTACGATATATATCACTCGCAAGTCAATGGCAATCATAAACTAAAGTTTGCGATTGATCGTAAAATCAATCTCTTTTATGTGAAGGGTCCCAGTGTCGATATGTGATGTGCACGGTGATGCTCACCAAAGTGTTGTTCTGTGAGAATCCACCATGTAGAACGTTTGCGTCATAGTGCACTGTCTGCGTGCGTGATTATTTGATAATCATTTTCATAATAATCACTTTTTTAATTTTTTTTTATTATTATCATATATTATCATTTATATTGTTATGTTAATGTATATGTAAATGTTTTGTTTATCTGTCAAATGTGAGTGTTTCATGTTTTCCAATGCTCTACACTTGAGTGCCATGAAAATAAAGAATTGTCATTGTCATTGTCACTGTCATTGAAGAACGCGAACGGAGGAAGCAGTTCGGCTTAGTACTTCCGGGTGAAAACCACTTTAAGGCCGCTCTACGAGTTTCGACCTTTCAGATTACAGATTCAGATAAACTGGTTCCTGTTTAGGAATATCTAACTCGTAAACTGAATTTTCAAACCAGTTTGGAAGTCCACTTTCGTGACCTTTTGTCCCTTTCAGATAGACTGTTAAACGAGTTTCCCTTTAAACTGGTTTCTGTAAATGTAGTTTTATTGCATGATCATTAGCCAATGTCTAGACGTCGAGGGCTGTTGCGTTTCACTTAATCCGTGCTCTTTCGAAGTGACGTTAGAAAGGGGGGGGGGGGTGTATTTTGCCCGTAATCGTCGCAATAGTTACTTTATTTGAAACATGATCTTCTTTATAGAGTTAACATGTAATTGAATCGGCTGTCCTTTGTATCGCAGTGAATTTTCAAACCAGTTTTGGAGTCCAGTTTCGTCACCGTTTGTACCTTATATCTCTTAAACTTTCCTTTTAAACTGGTTTTTGTCAAAGTAGTTTTACGAAGTAGATCTGAACAGGGTTAAAACCCTAGCCATCGTCTCGTATCATTGCACGATCATTATCCAACGTCTAGACGTCGAGAGCCGTGTCGTGTCACTTCATCCGTGTTTTCACGAAGTGACGGTCGACAAGAGGAGGAGGGGGGGGGGGGGGGGGGGGGC
>BQKZ01001170.1:72983-95724 GCA_036244855.1 Temnopleurus reevesii | reverse complement strand
CCCCCCCCCCCCCCCACAAACCAAAAATAGTTGTTACTCCTTGTAGGACAATACTTTTCATTGAAATACATTGAAATAAAGTGATCTCATAGAATTCTTAATGATTACTATTAATTCCTACACACGTGTAATCCTCAGACAAACAGAATTTGTAAACAAAAGATAAATCCTTGGCCTAAAATAAAATATTTCACAAAATGTAAGAACAAAAGTACGTGAGAGAGAGAAAACATAAACATTAACTCTTGACAACAACTTACACTGATTATAACTGTAACAGGCTACCAGTATATCTGTAAAATAGAATAAAAAATAGAAATTCGAAAACAGATAAAGACTTCACACATGACAATTAAATAATTATTCACCACCCCCAGATAGTACAATGAGACTAACAATTCTTGAGACACAGCTAGATGGTACAATTGAGACAGACCAAAGGATGATAGCCTATCAATTGGAAAGACTGATGGAATGTTGGTTTCACAAAACCCATCTGAAAGCAGTCAATATATATTTTACATTCATCAGCAATGCCACAGAGACAAATATTTTGATGTAAAACATTTTCTGTTTCTGTTAAAGAATAAATCTAAAAAAAAAGAAACAGGTGAAAACTTGCACACGTCAAATAAAATGGCAATGCTCCCATCCTAATATGTAGAAGAAAGCTGTCAATATCACCCTACAGATTGGCCACAAAGCATTAACTCACGCACAGCTTGGAAACATCGCAACACATGTTCTCAGCCCTAAATATTTAGAGAAGCTGTACATACTTACCAAACAACAGTCAAACCTCGCTATAAAGAGTTAAGATATTATATAGCAAGGTACCTATTGTAACAAGGTGACTTTAATATTTGATAAATATTAATTGTCAGGCTCTGCCATTATTTCAGCTCAACCAAACAAAATCAAAACATTTTCAGACATCCTATCACTTTGTGCTTCCATGTGAAATATATTTTTCTTTGAGTAAAAGATAATCCATCAATTAATAATTGCACCAACACAACACCAAAACCAAAGCTCATAAAGTTTTCCATCAAGCCGTGTTGTCTTCTTTATGCATTTGACAGGTGGTACAAATATTCTACAAAAACTTCATACAACAATTAAAACAATTGTAGTTTTCAATCATCAGCATCTACATGCCACATCAATTCCGCATAACAGAATTATAGTATAAGCATCAATTGCAGATACTGTTAAGCTCAAATTTTTATTACGATCAAAATACAATCAAATACATGATTCTAAACTCCGTTCCACCACCCTCCCCCCTCCCCCCCCTCCAAATATATTGTGTATTTACTTACAATAATCAGAAAATCTGGACTAAAGTGTTCAATGCTCCAGACTGCACCTGTGAAATTAGAAAATAAAATACATGAATTACAAAACGATAGAAGTCAAACATTACACGAGGTACTAACACCACACTCCCAAACAAGCCTTCATTCTCTTTGCCCTGTCAACCTATGTCTCCAAAGACATTTGAGCTCAAACACAATGCTACACTTTATGTTTCCTATAGTAGCTTCCATATTGGATTTTCTTCATTGAAACTGTCACTCAACCACCCAACAAGCTCTGTTGCGCAATATTAAGAAATTTTGCATCAGCAGATAACACACCAAAATAAATACAATTAAGCTAGCAAACTACTCTATTGAATGATACCAATGTGACAAAGAAATACAGGAAGACCTTCACCATGATCAAGATATTTAGAATACAAGTAGTTGTTCTTCATTGTCTATAAAAGAAAGTCTACCCCAAAAAAATATTTCTTCTACAGGAAAAGGAAAAATAGAAGATCAGAACAAAAAAAATTGGAGAAAAATTGGACAACTAATAAGAGAGATATGAACATTTAAATACTTAGACATATTAGCAAGTGATGACGTCACAAGACTCAACTGTCCATCAACTACATTTGTATCAATGTTATAAAATTTTACTTTTCCCCAAAACATATATGATTTTCTTGAAACTGTAGCCAAACGATATATTTACGATAGATGTATAGATTCATTATTTGCATGTTTCTATTCATACACACTTGGCAACTTTAGGTAAAAATAGGGAATTTTGCACCATATTTATAACAAAATCTCTCGTTAGTTGTGTATCTATGCTGTCATCGAAGTTCACACATCTCAGAGAATTTCCACTGGTTTGCCCATTTTCTCAATTGTTTACAACTTCATAACTTTTGCATAACTTGTCCAATTGTCTCCAAACTTTTTTTTTTTTACTCATCAATTATTCTCCTTCTGATAAAAAAAAATCACTGTTTTGGTTTAGACTCTTCTTTTAAAATTTGACAGTGAACAGACATGTGTATGTGTCTCTAAGGACATAGGAGTAGAATAAAAACCACACTTTCTGATTCCTAGAAGTCCTATTCAATGCAGTTTGTGGGTGAAAAGGGATAGCAAGAAACACGTGATCTTCTATTCTAAGCCCCGGCAATAAAATTGTGGTTTCAGCATGTTATCCTAGGAGGTGTTTCACCAAGATACAACAACTTCAAAGTTCAAGCACAAGTTTACTTTTCACTGGTAGTCTCTATGCACTGGATGTTCATAATATTATATAATATTGGATGGCAATAAATGGAATACCAGGGAATATTGCACGAGTTAGGGCAATATTGCACGAATCGAAGATGAGTGCAATATTGGCCCTAACGAGTGCAATATTCCCGGTATTTCATGAAATGAAGCCATCCAATATAATTATTATTATCTTTACATATACCAGAAGGCTGGTCACTGCTTTGCGCAAGCGTAAAATTGAAGCCGTACAATATGGCTTAATATTGTACGGCTTAAAACTCCCATATAGATAATAATATAAAATATTACATACAAGAAGGAATACCAGACAATTCTAAAAACGTCTTGGTGAAACACTGCCCTGCTGCTACACAAAAACGCAAGTCAGCATAGTTCTCTAACTACCCAAAAGACCCAGTAAAGCTGCGATAGACATAGAGAAAAAAAGCAAAATGATATTCAGACAGCTATCTCACCACAGCTATCCATAGCTAGACACTGAGACAGTCCTCATCAAAACACATTTTTTATACCCCGCGTGACAGATTCCAAAACAAGTCCAGATTCAAAATCCAAACTTATAATATCTCTGTTTTAAGTAAATTATCAATAAACTACAAATTTTACAAAGTGTAATCACTAACAACACACTTCATAGCTTAAAACAAATACATTTCGTTAAGGAAAAAGGTATCTCCCTGCTTATTTTAGCTTTTGCGCATGGCTACCAATACACCATTTCTCCACACGGACTTCGATGTTACACCGTACCGTGGACTGGGAGAGAACTGCCGATGTCAGCAACTTTATGATGGGTTACAACACGTTCATGCGCTCCACAATAACATGCCAGAGAAATTCTACGCACTGTAAACAAACGCAGTGTCTTTTAAGACATTAAATTCCGAAACGTTAAATATGGTAATAAAAAAAATGTCACATACCAATACTAGATAAGAGTTGAAGCCTGATGATTCAACACATAGCGTCGAAAAAAACCAATATAAAGAAATATCAAATCAAAATAACAGAGAAATCGGAAGATGTCCCTCTCAGCTCAGCAGATCAACAAACTGAAGTAACCGATAAAAAAAAGTACGGCTGACAAAAATAAAAAGAAAAAAAAAAACAAGAAAAAATGAACGAACCCACAAAATATATATTTCTTCCTGTTCTCTTTCTATTATGTCTTTTTCCAAACATGAGGACGGTTGAGATGAAATAACGAGGAACATTGATACCCATCCGCGAGAATAAGGAAAGGGCCTATAGGCTATCAGCATAACACCCCCCCCCCCCCCCCTCTCTTACATGTTAAAAAGTGGAAGGAAACCCTGGAATTAATTTGGTATCAGTCGATGAAGAAAAATATGATGATCAAACTGTGAAAATTTGAGCTTAATTGGACAGTCCGTTCAAAAGTTACGAATTTTCAAATTTCAATTATCCCAAGTCATGGGGATCCTTGAATTGGCAACGCTTAACAAATGACGATATGCAGACAACTCTCTATTATTGTGTACATGATTTTTTTATAATTATGGAATTTGATTGAATATACCATAACTATTCAACATTATTCTTCCAACAATACTTGAAGAATTATCCAACACCTATAATACTGAGGAGAAAGGGAAAATTTTGTCCACTTTTCTGAAAAAAGAAGAAATTGTTAAATTTTGTGTACAGAAAGAATGGAGAGCTGTCCACAAATACGTCACAGAAGTGAACGTAGACGACTAATAATTGGTCGGCGTTGCCGACTCTAGGATTCCCATGACGGGACATTCCACTATAACTTTGTAAATTCATAACTTTTGAATGGATCGTCGGATTATGCTCAAATTTTCACAGTTGGTTCATTTTATTTTTCTCCATCTAGTGAGAGAATATGAAATGCAGGGTTTTGTTCTTCTTTAATAAATAACCTATATAGGCAATATTTGTACATAACTACAATGGCCATCTGTCCTAATTCCTAATCTTTCATATAAAGTTGATACAATTTTAAAATTCTCCTGGAGTTTGCGATATAAAGGACGCTATTCTCAATTAATCGCATATAATATGGACAAAAACCCTTAAGAACCAAGAAGACTAGAGTATACTTCATCAGCCCAATCCCCTCCATATTCTCTTATATTTAATCCGACTGACATATACGGTAATGCAAAAATCCAGGGTTGGGGTAGGAGGAAAGGGGGGGGGGGGGTAGTTTGTCCCCTAAAGTGGTCGATCTTTAAGTCAAATCTGGGTTTGAAGTTCCAGATAATATAGCAATATCCAAACTAGAAAATAACTAATTTAGCCAAGCAATTTATTACAGGGGTAAGAACCATGGGTATGACATCATTTTCTCTTTCTAGTAAGCTATTACTCGATCTAGACAACAATCATGCCTACAAGAATTATATGACCCTCGTACTAACAAATGAGAAATATCCAAAGCACTAGGCCTAAAATTATGCGCATACAGCTGGTACCTGGTTCGGCAAATGAGCTCTCTTTGGCTTTCCAATTTTTACAATGTACATATATAGCGCACAAAAAGGGAAGGGATAGAAGGAAAACAATATACAAAGATAATCCCGTGCACCTTGAGAGAAGTGGAATAGAGGGAGATGCACTGTGGGCACAGCATCCTCCTCACCCCTATCCGCCAGGTTAGAGCCAGGTGACACCAACATTTGATGAAAAAATAGATAATATTGCTAAAAGAGGCCGTTAACTATTTTGACATTTCTTGTTTTGGAATGTCAGCCCAGCTCCACAATCCCCCCCCTCAACTCTCGACGTGCGCTAAAATTTCATAAGAACTCTCTCTTTCTCCTTTCCCTCTTTTATTTTCGCTCATACTTCTTGTTTCATTCTCTAAAATATTCAACTGTTGAATTAAAAGAGAAAAAATCACCATTTCACCACCACAATTATCATCGTAACATCCTCTCACCTATACATCTTTATCCCCCTAGTCATCCCATGTGCTATTAGCCCTACCCCCCCCCCCCCCCCCCCCCCCCACCAAAAAAACAAAGAGTGAAGACTTTTCTTTCTGTTTAAATGCTGCACAAAGATACAAAAGATACCTAAACCACTCCCAAGAATAAAATATCACAAAAGTTTCTAATTCTACAAACAGAAACGAATCTTTATTAATTTCTGAATATAATAGCCATCACCATTTTCTTAACGCATCACTATTCATTGACATCCTTACGTTATAATAACAATCATCAAATAAATCATAACCATCTCCATAGTAATATCTCTCAACATCACGATCTCGTTCAATAAAAACATTTATATAATTATCCCCATATGAAACTACTTATTGTATCCCCCCCCTGTACTGTTAATCTCGATGCCACTTTCACAAATCAATTAATCTCCAAAATAATTTCCATCTCTCTATCAGCACACTGACATAAATACATTTACAGGAAAAAAAATCGAAACTTATATAGTATAACGTCATGCATAATTTAATACACAGAGAAATACATATCTCCAACACAGATTAAACAGACAATTCCTATCTTTACGCTTTGGCAAATAAACATATTTCAAATAAAGATACTGCAGGCATACAACATAAAAAAAAACGAAACACATAACAAAATTACAAGCGTCCGCTAATTGAAACCATAATACAATACAGGTTTCTATCTTCCCCTTTAGTATATAACCTTCCCATAACATTCCAAAAAAAGTAATGTCAAAGACAAAGAGTCAATACAAGGTATGTATAATTTAGTAAAAGACATGCTAAACATCGCAACTTTTCCAAATAGCAATCTTTCTAGCACACAAATTCAGGTCAAATATAACAACTAAACAGGGAATACAGTACATGTTAAATTTTGATAGAAGACCAACAAGTTCAAATACTAACTGCAAAAGAAGAACAATGTGAAGAATAACCAATTCTCAGTTGTGGAAGGAGCATTTTTCCAATCTCGACAGCGGGTAACAAATAGGAACAACAGTTCTGAAAAAAAAATTGGCCCTTCAAACTTGTGAAACAATCATAAAACATCTGAAAACACAGACTATTCTCCACGAATTCCTCCAATTCAGTAATGCTTCCTCAAACATATACCAATAATTAGTTCAGACAACACTAAACTTCTAAATGGTCAAGAACTACGCACATCAACATACCGTACTTAAAGATACACAAAAAAGCCTTTGAATAAGTATCCAGAGTAGAAAAATAACTACTTTTAAGAATTATCTACAGATAAAAGACTACATATGTCACACAATCACAAAACAAAACAAATGTAAAAGGGACATATATAAAGTGAGAAACTATTGACATTGGGTAGACAGTCAACAACAAACCTAGAATATAATATCACCAAATATATTTAACTACAGATAACCCTTTAAACTCTCTATACAGGAATGGGCTATATACTACACAATGTTACTACATATACTACCATTGATAAACACTTGTCCTCTTTATAAAAATCTATCACTTAACAATCATATCACAACACACATAATACTTGCACCAATCCCAAATCTCCAAGCTGCCATAAACTCAACATGTAAAAAACCGTACCAAATCTTAAAACTCATTATGTAGTTACAAGAAAAATATTCCTATCCCCTAAATATGCACTTCAAGATGCACGAATTAAATCATGATAAACCCCTACACACGAAGTTCTATATTCCGCCTTAGATATCTTGATATTTCTACAAAACATTAACGGTTCTCTTTTCAACTATCCTAAGCTTGTAAATATCCCCAAACCAGATAGCTAAGTAGCACTGATATAAAAAAGCATGACACAATAGCACCCTGTCCATTCAAATAAGATGTTATAACCCAATATAATAGTCTGATGAAAACTAAATCAACTTCAACTGGCTTTTACCTCCTATTAAAATCTGAGTATAACTTAACATAAAATTTGGAAATATTTTAACTTTGAAAACTATATAAACTTTACATCTACAACTAACATATAAATGCACATGGCATGTACATCATTAAGACACACAGCTCATGAGTTTTCAAAGTTTCAGTGATCTCCTGTCATGGGGATCCTTGAGTGGGCAGCGTTAACCAATGAGTCTGATACGTTGACCAATTCTGTGACGTATTTGCAGAGAACTCTCTATTCATTCTGTACACAAAATCAAACCTTCTCATATTTCTTCTGAAAAGTTGACAAATTTTTGTTTCTTCTCTTCAGTACAACATGTGATAGTTAACTCTTCAAGTACTTTTGGAAGAATAATGGGGAACGTTTATGGTAAAATAGAACAAATTCCATAATAATGAAAATCTAGGTACAATTGAATGGGGAGTTCTCCCATTATCGCCTCAGCACTGATCAACTTTGCCGAGTCAAAGATCCCCATGACAGGAGATAACAGAAACTTTGAAAAATCTTAACTTTGGAAAAGAGTAATCAATTTTGCTCAAATTTCACAGTTTGATAATTCCAGTATTCTACATCAACACATAATATAATAATACCTAGGTGCCATTCTTCTTTAAGATACTAGCTGTTAAAGAGAGTTTTTTTTAGTGATAAAAAATATGAATCACAATATAAAAAACCAATATAACATAACATTTCTTCAGAAAAATTTGGAATAAAAAGATCCCGAATAGCAAACTTAAATTGTGTCTTACAAATACAGAATTTGTAACAGCACACAAAACATGAATCTGTTACATATCAAAAAACAAACTATGCGTAATTTAAGTAAACAGGATTCAATATTCACATTAAATATCCCTGAGTCATATGCAGTAATTTGAAATAGTGTCAAAAGAAAACCCTCAATAAGACACTTACAACAAAATGTATCAACTTTTCCAATAAATCTATATATCTGAGTTAAAAAGACTATAACATCCTCCTTTCACAACTTTAAATAGGGAACAGATAAAAGAGACATACCAGGACTACATGCTTTACAAACCACAGTCATAACGTACTTGCAACCACAAAAATCCTAAGATCTTCAATATATCCTGTCACATAATACAACGAATATATGTCCAAACAAATACGACTTGATCCAAACATGTCAACATTAGCTACTAAGTATTGCTGCCTGGCATCACTACTGTAAATCTTTCAGAAGATAAATCAGACTGCAAGTTTGATGCCACACTATTGATATCAGACCTAATCTATAAAAAACTTCAAAATATCTATTGTATATATTACACCGAACACCAATAAACTATCACAACCAACTTAGCTTCCATCCAAAAAATGTTATATGGGATGTCAATGTCACCCCTTTCAATTCCTATTACAGCCTTTGACGGCACAATAAGAAACAAAAAGTACATGCCATCTTGGTTACTTGAAAATGCAATACATGTAACATTAACCCATCAAGATAATAGAAGAATCTAAAAGGTTGTCTTTCTCCAATTCTAATTACTAATATTCACAAACAATTCAAATTCCTACCAGAGATGAAAACTTTCAGGATTTATCAAATTTAGCTTTCCATATGGAAATACATATCCATAGATCATTTACCACATATTGGAAGTAAAAAGCCAAAGATCAAGCCAAGCAGAATGTATATTGTTTACAAATACAAGCCAATGACATTAAAGTGTGTGTACCTACAGCAGAAAAATAGGCAACCTAATGAAATGTGGGCAACATAAACCACAAACCATTTTCTCAAACAAGTTGAAGATGTAGAGGCGATATATCTTCATTTTGATCTCTCTCAGGTGTAAAGGATTTATACACAAAACTCTAATAACCAAAAGATAGAATGTATAAGTAAAGAGCAACAACCAAAGCATGGCTTTAAATAACAATAACGCATCGTGACTGGTATTACCCCCTAAAACATTGCGCAATTTTAAGTTTAAGCTTCTACAAAACTGGCCCATATTTCACACAATCTTTATGCAGCATTTTAATAATAAGAAGAACAACTTCATATACATGCATCATACAAAATAATAAGGGATTAAACATACACCTGTATCTACTTTGAAAACCAGACTCAAGATAAAATGTAACTACAAATCAGGAATGCAATAAAATATTAAAGTACAATTTACCGATATTGATCCCCACAAAAAACTAAGATTTCGACACTAGATTCTGGATACATGGCCTTTTTGTATGCTGAATACAAAAGAAAACATGTATATTAACTAAAAAAGTTAATTCCAAATATACACTTTGATTTAAACAAAAGTAATAGAATCCAAAATGGCAGATCTATGTCAAAACGAGAACTAGATCACCACAGCCCATTACATTAACAATAAACATCTCCTCCTCAAAAATAACACCTTACATGATGAATCAATATCATATCAAAATTTCTTTGTGCCACAGATATATCTCACTAATGTCGAACAACAAACAACCTTTCATACGAACATTAACCAAAGCACATACATAACAATGAATGCAATATAAAATGTAATAGAACAATAGATAACAACTGCAATCTAAACACAAGCAAAAAGAATGGAAAGAAAAAAGCAAATCTAACAGACACTTCCTTAGTTCACCAAACGCAACGCGGCCACTTGGTTGCCATCTCCTACTCTGTATGCAATGGTCTTCGATTTAAGGTCCCCAATCTCATCCAATAAGTCCATTGGCACTATAAGACATGTGCCGCCTTCTATCAAGACGCGCACATTGGATCTGAAACAAATAAAAAACAAGAGAAATAAGATATAAAAGTAGATACATATACCATTGAAAAAGATCATACATGCCTGATTTTACGGCCGCAAAAAGAGAGACTTACTCAATACAAAACAAAGTGAAAAAAAATGGTAACAACCAAAATAATGCTACTAACTGTATCCCATTTCCACGGAAATTATAAAAAATTATATTCAAACCTACAAACAAAAATTTACATCAAGAGATAACTAATTGTTTAAAGAATCATTTTTTCTTATAACACTCAACTATATATAATCAAAGGCAAAGCAATATAAACACCCCCTTATTAAAATGTATAACCCTGTTTTAAACATTTGTTTCAATATAAATCAATATATTACTCAAAATTAAAAGATTGAAACTAGTTATTTACTATTGAAAAAAAGTATGTAACATTCTATATTAATAAACATCATATTGATTAGATTACATCAAAGACAACAATTCATATATAAGCCCAAGCAGAAAATTTCAACAAAAAGAAAGGAGCAATAACTACGTTGATCTAAATTAAATTTATTTAAAAAACATCAAACACTATTTAGTAATTTGAGAAAAACAAATTACACAGAAGGAAATAAACATCCAGCCAGTCAAGATTTGCATTCCCATAGCAATCCTCTCAAACACAACGGTAAAAGTTAATACATCTACAAAAATACTAACATATCTATTCTTTCCAATTTGAGAAAAATAATCTCTACAGTATCTACTTTACAGACCAAAAAGATACATTACAGGCAAAACCAAATAAGCAATAAATACAATGGAAAATAGAAATTGGATAAGAATATGACCTTCCTTCCAAAAAAATTAATGGGCAAATACATGCAAGGTGGACACGACCATTGAATTTTCGAAAATGTCGTATCTTAACATATTTTGGTATCAAATTCAAGCGGAAAGTAAGAAGTTTCGATAATTCAACATATTTTCACCAAATTTGCAAGTATACAGCTTTTCTACGCATCTCTTACTAGTGTTCAATTGATTGCAAGAATTATGGCAATGAATAACTAACTTTGATCCTCAGATTTCCCCAGTTAGACAGACACACTTTTTGTTAACATCTTTTGTCTCACATCTTTGATACTAAAATTACATTGTAGATGTTTCTACTATACAAAGACAATTGCGCTATACGTCTTGCTTCAGCAATCGTCTATTTCAGGTTTTATCCAAATGTCCACTGTTATCAAAAAAAATATTTTTCTTTCCAAAAAATATATAAAGGTGGAAACCCACAAATACCTACATTCAGATCAGACCTCAACAGACATACCGTATGCATGTAACAAAGTTTCCTTTTACCTGCTTCCAGATTAAATAACAAAAGTAAGAATATCTCCCGCTGCTACCATACAGGTAACACGTGACAGTAACAGCGTGACCTTTCATTGAAAATGAATTACACTTGGATAAAATCTAAAACTTTCATTGGTGTAGGCAGAACAAATAAATAGCCTAAGATAATGATAGAGGTGAGGTTCAACATTTTGGTATATAAATTAGCCCAGTAGTCAAATGGTATAAACCTACTATACATTCTTGCATTGACAAGATAAAGGAGGACTTCACACAGACATGGATGTGCTCACAATGGATAATAAAACTTAAACTTTGAGCAAAATCCAACAATCCATTCAAAGGTTACGAATTTTCAAAGTTTATATGTACACTCCATATGGGTTCCTTAAATTGGCAATATCAGACACGAAAAGGTTGCCAACCGGAAGAAAATTTACTTAACTTTGTACACGAAATCACTCTTTTTTCTCAAAAAATAATCATAATTTTATTTTCTCTTTTTAAAATGGACATTTTGATTCTTCCTGCTTTTCAGGATAAACTTGTTGATTCCTAATCTACTTTCTTTAAAAAGGAACAAAAGGAAAAATTCTGTGCACAAAGAGAAAGGAAAGACCTCTACAAGGAGCCATATCATGCCTATATGTTGCCAATTGAAGGAGACTCTAACAAATGAAGATAAAAACTTTGAATATAGATATCTTTTGAAAGGACTGCAGAATTTTGCTCAAAGAGAAAGGAAAGACCTCTACAAGGAGCCATATCATGCCTATATGTTGCCAATTGAAGGAGACTCTAACAAATGAAGATAAAAACTTTGAATATAGATATCTTTTGAAAGGACTGCAGAATTTTGCTCAAAGTTTCATTGCTGGATCATTGTACTTTTCTCCATCTGATATAAATTGAGCAAAATAATGTCAAGGTGAATTCCTTTGTAATAAGCCTTCAACCTATTCTCCAACAGAGGAAGTTGAACCAGTTAGAAAGCAGATTGTGTGATGGTGGAGCATCAATGCAAAAAAGGAAAATTTTAGAAAACTGTGTCCTTGAGACAGGAAGATTTTGGAATTTTGCAACAAGCAGAATTACATGTATGTGCTTACAATACAGATTTTTCTCTAAGAACCAATTTACAACTTTATAAAAAAAATGATATTGTTAAAACCCCCTTTTCATACTGTTCTTGAGTTAAACATTTTTGTTAATGAAATATTGTTAAAAAGTTATTGTATCTTTAAATGCTTTAATAACAATTTCGGAACTTCACTACGAAGAGGAGGGGGGGGGGGGCCCAAGGAATGCATCATCCTCAATAAAAGCAAGATACATGCAATTCCATATGTCTGTAACATCCTAGCATTAGGTTATTGAGCACAAAAGCCGAACTTTAGCTCATTATTTGCAAAGCTTTGCTCTGAACCTTAGTAGCTTCTAGTTTTGCATCACTTGTTCTATATAATATTTCAGTTTGCAATACCTAAAGGTAAACAAATTTCAAGCCCCCACTTTTGAACCCACAGTTACAACCTTCTACCCAAAAATGCTTTAGAAACCCCATTCCATCCCCCCCCCCCCTCACTAATCTACAAGACATGATATAGAACTTGTATCTGGACCATTTTAATTTACATTGCACACTCCCAATCATTGAGAGACCCCTCATTAATGTAAAAAGTTAAAAAGAATAAGTAACATTTTATGTGTTGGTTGTATTGCATAAATCAGTGGTCACGCTGGTACAGTCCCACTGTTACCACACACATAGATTTAAGATGTATCTGTAATAAGAGAAAGTCTCTTTCTAAACGATTCTCTTATATCACAACAAACACCCTAGACATTAGATTCTGTGTGATAGAAATGTTTGACTTATTAAAAATTCATAAAATTGGTCAGTCATATCAAGTAGCAAAAAACCAAAGACCTTTTGATGTCACACTATTACCACAATTATGGAAATTCGTATTTCATAAAGGTAAAAAATATTTTCATTTTTTTCCCACGCGAGAGACAGTTGTATTAATAATAATAGAATTGTGACAATTAAATGTTTTTAGTTAGTAAAGTAAAAATGTTATATGCACATGAAATACAATATCACTCTAACTGTCACGCTGTTATCTGGCAGGCCCTAAAATAATCAATAGTCTTAGGAAAATCCCTTAAGAACAGTTCTTCTATTACTCTAACAATACAATATGTGGGATTAATAAATCACCCACAAAAAATAGCTTCCTACACGAGCACAACTAAATAAAAAAGAAATATACAATAAGAAAAAGAAATTAATGAAATAACACTAAGAAATTCAAACATAACAATAAAAAAACCTAAATACACAGACAATATAACATATCTCACAATTCAAAAGATATCTTTGTGTAATTTATGAGTGCAAAAGAGAAAATAAAAAAAAACAATTGATACACTGCACAACTAACGACGATACAAACACAAGACATAACAAGATACTAACCCAGAAGATCTCACAGCGATAACCTTCCCCTGCCTCCAGTCACTCTCCTTGATCTAAAAACAAAGAGAAAAGGGTAGGAATTTAAGTACAATCTCGATTATGCAAAATTAGAAGAATCCTACACCACAAGTAGGAAAACATTATTCCTAGAGAATAACAAAAGAAAACAAAAATATGATAAAGGATTCTACACATTCAGCAAACATTCACAGAAAGATATCAAAATGTCAATATCTTTCTTCAACAAGAAGTGCAATTTTGTGTACTTTTCTAAAATAGATTGCAAAATACAGTCTACCTACAATTAACAGCTATCCATGTTAGCAACCCTTTCTCAAACTAATGACCAAATTAAAAAAAAAACCAAAGGAGTGTCTAAGAAACGTTGCAGTATCCATTGTCAAATAGGGCAACAACAATAAAAATGTCCATACCTATTCTTTTATGTACAAAAAAACAAACACAAATTCCCAATTGTGTTCCCTTTAAAATAAAATAATAATACTTATAACAACAGAATATCACAGATCCTTCAGGACTTCAACAATAAAGCTACTTGAGGATATATATCCAAATAGCCATATCACCCTCCCAACAAGGACAAAAATTCCGTCTGCCATCCCAATATACCAGCAATACAAATAGACCACAACCGTACATAATGCAATAACTCACCTCCACCAAAGTGCTTCCAGTTGCACTTAGCCCCATCTCATTACGAATCACTGCTGTCGCAGTAACCTGGGATCCAAGAGTGCGGTCCTTCACTGCCACTTCACCCCACAGGGTAAGGGATATGGTGTGGCTCGATTCGCCACACTCACTCAGCTTGAGTGTACGCCGCTTATAGGTTTCTGTCACAGCAAGTTCACCAACCTAAAAAAAAAAAATTATATAAACATATAACATTCAAGGTAACCACCTTTATGTAATACCTTTATTACATATTCTTATATAGTTTGAATGAAAATAAATGTTCAAACACATCATATATAAACAAATTAGAAATACAAAAGTTCTCTGGTATATCTCTATTAACAATTTCCTAAATTGTTAAAAATTACTAATGAACAATAAACATTCTAACACATTAAAGGTGTTGATTCCTAATATTCAGGATGCAGAAAGTGATGTTAAACAAGCTGATGTATTCACAAACTGCTTTACATGCCTAAATTATCTGTATATAACAAGAAGCAGATTTTTACTAGTATTCGCATGTATTATACATGTAACACTACACTCAGCTGTTATTCCTACCATGCCTACAGTGAAGAAAGTGCTGTCGCACGCCAGAACTTCCACCCGGAATAAGCTGAGTGATTGACAGTATGTCTGTGGTGTGTGAGTTTGCAGTCGTTTTGTACATTAAGCATGTTGTGTAAGAGAGATGAAAATGTCATACAGCAGCAGGTTCTTTTATTTTGCGGTAATTAAGCCATTTCTTGATCAATTTCAGTCAAACAAATATAAACATGCTCTAATGTACTATGGAAAAACGACATCATGGTAATAATTTTACTGCAGCTCGCAATCTAGTTAGATATCTGAAGCGCCCTCCTCCCAAAACTAGTCTATACCTTTAACACAGAATTTCATAAAAAACGTCACCACACATAAAAAAGCCATTCACAGTTTCGTGCTATAGGGTTAGAAGTAATGCATCCCATTTAACACATAAAACAATTTACAAAAAATTTCCTTCGACAATATCATGGGATGCAACATTTCAATATTTTAAAGATTAATTATGAAAAACAAAGGATTTTGATTAGCTTGCACACATTTGAAGTTTCAATCATGTTAAAAAGTAATAACCCACACCAAAAACCAAAAGAACAACGCAACGCTTTATCATATAATATTATAGATGTTTCTACATGAAAAAGTTTGAACAACATTTGGCGACATATATAGATACATATATAATAGAAATACCTAAATAAGAATAACTATCATCTTCAAACACAAAACACCTTAATGTTAATACATAGATTGCTTTATACAATTGCAATAATCACTGAGAATAACAAAATCTAACTGCTATCCTATTTGATTTTCCAAGAGTTTGACACAATTTGACAAAAAACATGTTCTTAATAAAAGTTCACAAAATTTATGGAACAATAATATCAATCAAAGTGGAAGCTCAGTCAGATATAAATTCCAAGATTAAAAAGTGAAAACCAAAGAAAGCTGGGGTAAACGTCTTGACACAAATATATCAAATAAAATTATATCATAACACAGAATTAAAATTTCACAAATCATATAATTCACACAGTAAACTCAAAACTTAGAACACAATAAAAAAAATTGTAAGAATTTCTACACCAACAGCAACAAATACTTTTAACCCTATTTAAAAATACAAGATCACAAACCTCAACAACCTGACCCTCAACAGAGAGTCGCCGTTTCTTAGGGCTTCCCCTGGCAGCCGACACTGTGACCACCTCTGGCCTGATAAAACCTTCTACAGTCGTCATGTCAACATCAAACTCAATGCAATCCGTGAATACCTAGCATAAAAACCAAATATACAAAAGAAAATAAATTAACAAAACAATGGCGAGATCTTCTATTAAGATAACCATGTCAAAGAATTTAATTGAAATAGCAAGTTGAACAATTTCCAGAACAATATATATGAGAAAAATGATTCAGACACACATCTTTATAAAAAGAGAAAACTAAACCATTACTTGCCAAGTTTTAATTCTAGAAAGCAATAACATGCTCAAACGGCTATACAGGAAGAACTATATCATAACCAAATATAAAAAAAACACTCGATATTGGGCGTCTCATATAAAAAAAAAGACTTTCAGACAGACCAATCAGACAACCAAGATCAATTCCCAACATATATTGATTCAACTTGCAAAAAATAATATTAACATTCAATGAGAATGTGCGATAAAAGGTCTGTCTTCTCTCTTAGTAAAATTCAACAACATCACTAAAAAATATACCATATTATCTTATATCATTTACAAAAGAAACAAATACAAATAGTCATAATACAAGTACACAAAAAATTTTCATTTGCACAAAATCTTTCCTATAGACTACATACCAGCATTATATTATGTGAAAGAACTTTAATAATCACAATACGCCACAAATTCGAAAGACATGTTCAAAACAATAAATGAAACATATGCACCAAAGTATTGTGAAAGAAAATATATGACAGCCGAGTAGAAGAAAGTTATTATTAAAAAATATGGACCTTTTGGAGCAACAAATATTAAAGAAGAACGAAACCCTGCATTTTATATTCTCTCACTAGATGGAGAAAAAAAAAATGAACCAACTGTGAAAATTTGAGCATAATCCGACAATCCATTCAAAAGTTATGAATTTACAAAGTTATAGTGAAATGTCCCATCATGGGAATCCTCGAGTCGGTAACGCCGACCAATTATTAGTCATCTACGTTCCCTTCTCTGACGTATTTGTGGACAGCTCTCAATTCATTCTGTACACAAAATTTAACAATTTCTTCTTTTTTCAGAAAAGTGGACAAAATTTTCCCTTTTCTCGTCAGTATTATAGGTGTTGGATAATTCTTCAAGTATGGTTGGAAGAATAATGTTGAATAGTTATGGTATATTCAATCAAATTCCATAATTATAAAAAATCATGTACAAAATAAATGGAGAGTTGTCCGCATATCGTCATAGATTTGTTAAGCGTTGCCAATTCAAGGATCCCCATGACATGGGATAATTGAAACTTTGAAAATTCGTAACTTTTGAACGGACTGTCCAATTAAGCTCAAATTTTCAGTTTGATCATCATATTTTTCTTCATCGACTGATAGCAAATTAATTCCTGGATTTCAATCCACTTTAAACTGTCCCACGTTCTAATTCTTGTGTTGACTATAGAGAAAAAAAAGCAGTGAACAACATTTTTAAACTTTAAATCAGTTTTCATCAACATTCTCCTTGAGAATAAAAGCCCTCTTGTAATTTGTCTTCAAAATCTTTCACAATATACAACTTTTTATCCAATCCAAGTTCTATGCAAGAACTTGTAGTTCGCTTTTAAATTTGTATGTAGTGATCAATATGACTTCCATTTGCAATCATGCACCTAGCCAAGCCCAGAAACTCTGAAAATTTTGTACAACTTTCCAATCTGTATTCTCATTTCTTGAATCTTTGATTCGATCGTCTCATCTTTGGCTTCAATTTTCTTTAAATGTATGGAACACTTGCGTTAGCAACGGCCAACAAAAAGTACTATACTACTGTACCTCGCCCCCCCCCCCCCCCCCCCATTGTGGGGAGCACCCCTTCGACACAGTAACACACCTCATTAAATCCGCCTACGCCCAGGCAATGTTTCAACTTAATACCTATACGGCTGCAAAAGTTGGATAGGCACAAAGATTTTTTTGGGGGGATACCATATTATAGCTGTTACTAATTAGTAATTATTTCTTT
The DNA here is from genome assembly GCA_036244855.1 of Temnopleurus reevesii. Classification (NCBI taxonomy): domain Eukaryota; kingdom Metazoa; phylum Echinodermata; class Echinoidea; order Temnopleuroida; family Temnopleuridae; genus Temnopleurus; species Temnopleurus reevesii. The sequence continues at coordinate 77,219 of BQKZ01001170.1, read as the reverse complement.
TCTTGAAAAGTGACAACCGAACAGGAACCAGATTTTGCTGCAAAATGAGGCTAGATCTTACTTTAGGCTTCAAATGAGTAACAAGCAACAATTTTAGAAGTGAAACAAGTTATTTACACTAGCATATAATAAACAATTTCAAAATCCTTAAAAAAAATAAAGTTCTCAAGTTTTCAATCAGTGCTTGCTATTCTCCAAGATGCCATATTTTTTTTCTTCTCAAATCAGAGGTGCATACTGTTTTTGGAACTCCCCCCCCCCCCCCCTATACCAGCCACCATTCGAAGCCACTGGCTATATCATTATCGACTCCAACATTTCCATCTTACTAAGAGTTACGGAAGAATAAAATTAGATAACTGTTAACACATTAAACACATTAATACACAGATTAAAACAATTCAAAGATCCAAAACTCAATTCCTTTAAATATAATCTGGAGCAAACTTTTGTCTGAAAGTTTGAATCCAATGGAATGGTACATCCACAACACATACCTGGATAAGCCCCAAAACAACAACAAATACCCACAGATCTGACGAACCAAACCTTGTATCTATTTACTACGAAAATAAAGCACATTAACAACTCACCATAGCATCATCTTTCAGACGGATGATCGGACCGTCAGTTCCAGATCCTCGTGCCACTCCGGACACGAGAACTTTGCTGCGGGGCTCCACGTCAACGAGGTCCCTTGCAGCCTCTGAGTCAACTTTATTTATGTACATATCGACCACCGAATTGGATCCAGCTTCGATGATGGCTCCCACTAGAAACTCTCTCCCAGACTTTACAGCTTTACGTTTTTTAAAGCTCTCCACAACCATTATTTGAATAGATTCGGAAGCCATTATAAATCTCACGTGCAAACTATACAATCGAAAACAGGAAAATGTGCGCACTCGAACTCCAGCAGTCAAAAAGCAGGCTGTCTAAAAAGCTTCAAAAATATTTCAACTACCAAAAAGTAACATACTCCGCCAAATTGGTGAGATAAAAAGCATTCAAATACAAACATAACACAATCTTGAACCTGAAAAAGAAAAAAAAAATAAGCTCACAGTTTCTAAAATAAAAGGAAAAAAACACATGCGCATAAAAAAAAAGGTCCATTTAAACAGACTATGAAACCTTATGCCGAATAACTGCAACTTGAAGAAATCGGAAAATTTGTTTTCTCGCAGACCGGGTCGGGAACTGGCCCGGGCAAACAGGGCAGTTGTTCACCACATCTCGCTTTCACCACAATCTACAGGACGCATCCATTACATAAATAGGGGCTTTCAACTTGTTCATTCAAATAAACTAAAAATAATCATTCAGAGTAAGTTTACAGTATGATTGTGTAGACAATTGCACATATTTGCGAAATTATTCATCCATTCAATTTTCAGGCCACAGAATCATAACAATGAAAACTTACTTTGACCTTCGTTCAAGTAAATAAAATAGTCGTGAATATAAACATACACATCAGTTTGAACTTTCCTAATCAACTCTAATTTAATTTTTAGCTGTCACTTAAAATTGAGCCTTTTGCAACACATACACAGTTTTTCCGTGATCAACGAACACCAAGCATAACAAATCACATTTAAAAAACACGTTACAAATAAATAAATTTGTTATCAATTACTAAAAACTTGAAAATATTGCAGCTCACACAAAACTCAACAAAACACATTATCAATTACTCGCGCTAACAACACTAACAAAATATAATTCTACAGTTTAAAAAAAAATCATAAAAACCAACCACCATACACACCATACACAAAATACTTTGGTCAACGATATCTCCAAAATGACAAGGTCATAACCAAAGACCTTTAACTCATCGATCGGATCTATTCGAAATCGTGCGTTTGACCTTGTGTACGCCAATAGTCAATGATGACGTCATCTAGGCGCCATTTTGTAAATTCACAGTAATGACAATTACTTCATCAATAACAGTCAAAAGGTAACAATATTTACATACCATAAACCTCATATGGCTTTCTACCGAGAGCCATATCGTCACAGTTCATATAAAGGTCATTACGCGCGCGTACGCGCGCGTTAAAATTTAAAATTGCTGCAAATTATCTACAATCAAGTCTCCATACGTTTCTGGTCATTTCTAGCATTTCAAAAATTTGCGCGCACGCACGGGTGCGCGCGCATCATCACGCGTTTTACCACGATGCTGCTTTTAATAGCCCTTTTTTTGGTATATTCTGATAGAGCATAAAATTCTCATTAAGTTGATACCTTTTTCAACTTTCTACGACCATTATCAAGAAATTGGAGCCCTAAAAAGTTTTCAGCGCGCGCGCGCGCATTCCTTCTTCATAGGCTAAATATGGACAAAAACATGACTATACTAAAATCATTGTAGCTCTAAAAATAGTCCGTTAACCCCTAATTTTCTTTACATGAACCTGTTTAGTATGAGTTGTAGATATAATTTAGTGTGACATTTACCTTTCAAAAACGTTATTACGTCATCAAAATGGCGCCTAAACTCAAAATTACATTTTTTTTCGAAATGGCGTCATAATTTTTATGCAAATTAGTCAATAACTCCGTCAATATTGATCATTTTGCTCCCAGTTTTCGACAGTAGCTGAGGCAAGTGTGCACAAAACATAAAATAACCGTCATCATTTTGGCGAACGGCAACATTGTGTATTTCTACGATATATATAGGCATGTCAATTTCCCCTGTTTTACACACAAAGTTAAAGAGAAACGAATCTTGGTAATATCCGGTTTCTACCTTCTTTCCCTTTAAGAGCAGCAGCTCCTTTATTCTTGGTCGATTTTCGCCCAAATTTTAGTATGTTGTAGCTGGAATATTCCCTATCGTAAGTGTGCCATTAATTTTCTAATCTGTTGTCGGGATCATATCGACATTTTCTGCACAATGTATGACACGAGAATCCCAGTCCTGATCTCCGTGTAATATCCTATGGAGAGACTCCTGCGTGCATTAATCAATGGGGAAAACCGTAGTTTTCTTAATATGAAAGTCGTGAGTTCCAGTACCAGCTGTGACATACTTGTTTTCATCTCTATTTTTTTTCTTCATCATATTCATCATTTTAAACACTAACATTAAGGACAGATCACCTAATTCGTCTACATGACGAATTAAATGTCTAGTTATCTTTGTTTTTGTTTCCACACTTTTGGTTCATTTTGGTAGTACATTTTCTTTTGCGCTTCTTTCACATTTCTGCGTTATATAAATATTTTTCCCTTGGTTACTTTTATTTCTCACGTTGTTATTTAATTTTCTCTATTTTGAATATTGGCCCTTTTGGCCGCCCATACAGTTGACCTTCGTCCTTGTTCTGTCGATGTATTACGTCGCGCCCAATGTATATGGACTGCCTATGTCTGTACGTTATGCTCTTTGATTTGATGGCCGTCGCGTCACACATAAACGCGACCGACCAGAGAACTTTTGCTCAACCCAACCGTACCCGGCCAGCGGTCGGGCGGGCTCGTACTCGACTCGTTCAGAGTGGAGAACAGGCGTTGTGATGAGGAAGATAAAATAAACCGGCTAGAATCTAGCTTGGGGGAAAGTTCGAAACATGAACAGGTTTTTAATATTGACAAATATACAGTTTCAATTTTTCAGAACAACAAATGAATAGATTTTATTTGTCAACATGCACATCGAAAAGGCGATCCGATGAATTTCCCCGAATCGGATCTTATGCTGTAGTACTACGAGGGAAATCTTGTGAACATTAAACAGGGAAATACATGAGAAGCGACGTTAAAATTACCGAGCCACCATCAAATTTTCTAAGTAATTGTCATACATTTTGCATATGTGGTACATGTAATAAAATCTGATCACATGCACAGCGAGCAGTACAGTGTGTATGTGTTTGCACGTACGTGTGGCCGGGGGATCAGTAGTGTGTCATGACGTTTGATGATGACGTGATTTTCTAGCGTTGTGATTGGCTTTCGTTTGGAGGGAGGGGGAACTCCCTTTCTCGAGCGCGGTAACAGCTGGGTTTGAATATCTATCTCTATAGATTTAAATGTAAGCTCAGACACCAGTGGCGGATCTATGGGGGGGGGTTAGGGGGTTTAACCCCCCCCCCCTTGGGCTGCCAAAAAAAAAAGGAGTAAAAAAGAAAAAGAAAGGGAGAAAGAGGGAAAAGAAGGGGGAAAGAGACTGTGTTCATGAACCCAGTCTCCGACGCGACCAAGATGTAAAATACACGA
>BQKZ01001170.1:39539-56846 GCA_036244855.1 Temnopleurus reevesii | reverse complement strand
AAAACAAAATATAATGAGTTTGCATTGTGAGAAACTCATGTTGAATTGCAAGACTGACGAGATTTTCCTCTTGCATATTATAGGTACAACTCCTAAACACTCTAGAAACTGTGCTTGCTGGGATATTTTAAAGGGTGATGCAAAGAGCTCTGACAAAACTTTACTGGCTATTTTCTAGGAAAGGGGTAAAGTTACAGAGCATTGTCTCGATTTTCAAGGGAGCTACCATTTTATAAACCTTCTGTTATATAACAAACAGAGCTGAGTAAGTTCTACATCCAATCAAAATGATTTTCATACCTTTCTCTATGTCCTCCATGAGCTCAACTGGTTCCTTTCCCCGGAGGTCACCGGATAATGCTAAACTTTTTACTTCCTCCAAGGTCACCCATTTCAGGGCATAATGCTTATTGTTTGGGGTGGTTGATGGGAATTCTGTAAAGATGCAAAGGCAAATAGTCCAATACATAACCAAATCATTATAATTAGAATCAACAAATAACTAAAAGATAGAAAACATAATCTAACTCATAGTATTTAAAGATTGTAGAAGTCAGATGATGCCAAACTTTTTACTTCCTCCAAGGTCACCCATTTTAGAACATATGCTCATTGTTAAAGGTGGCGGTTGATTAGAAAATCTGCAAAGGCAAATAGTCCAATATATAACCAAACTATTATGGTAGATTCAGATTCAGAATCAGTAGAATTCTAAAACATAAAATCAATATTCGACCTTACATTATTCAAAGATTGTAGAAATTATATTTTCATATTTTTAGGCACTGTAATTAAAAACCAGTTTAATTGATCTAAAAAAAATATACATAGGCATTGACAACCATTTAATCCAAGTAGAGAAACCAGAGACTCTAATTGATTGTTGTTAAAAGTGATTAATGAAGATGGGTTGATGAAATTGTTCTAATTCAAGTGTGCAGAGTTTTCTTTCTTCTTCTACATGCTATTTCTGTTTTTTTTCTTCATCTTCTTCTTTTCTTTATACTGATAAGATAAGCTCGCTTAAGCATAATTTAAGTTCCCATTTTATTACTGTTATATTGGAATAAATTCAAAGGACAGCCTTAAAGGCTAAACTCCAACCAATTTGTTTTTTCATAGCACCGCAGAATACTTGCGTTCAACAATTTGTAATCATAATACACTGAAAAAAATGACACAGTAAATTACATACCTGATGCATCATTATCTTTGACTGTAGCAAGAAGACTAATTACAAAGATTCTTTTCTTCCGTATCTCCCTCTGATAATCTGATTTATTCACCACTGTGAAGGAAACTTTCAAAAGACTCTCCAATGATGCAGACACTGTTGCAAGTTCCTGTACAAGAAGGGGTAAACAAAAGATTAAAGTTAAGTTGTGTCATTGGCAGCAGTGTGGAAATTATTTTATTTTATTTTGAATTCAATGATGACAATTGAGAAGTACAAACTAATTCCCCCATGCTCTATAATTATAATTGCATGGTCATGGGGCCCTCTTGCATTGTAGATAATTAGGTTGTGGCTAGAAACTTGTGATCAATCATAATCACTGTTTCTTGGTTGTCTTGTACATGTTAAGAGCAATTGAAATATAAATACACATATCAATACGCTATTCATTTGCAGTTGATTTGCAATTGATTGCAAGTTTTTAGCAACACCCACAATGATTGGTGTTAGCACCAACCACTCTGCGAATGATCTCAAGACTGGTAATGAAAAAAAAATTGAAATAAGAATACAAAGTAATTTTTCCCCGTCAAAATTGTGTAAACAATACCTAGCCACTTTACATCAACTTTTTAGTTTCAGAAATTTGTCATGTGCCGAAGCCCTGGTATGTCTCACAAAATCTCAAATTATCATCAATTTTCTTTAGCGTTGCATCACTTGATTTGTTATTCGTTGCTTGGCATTATGATCTAAATAATTTCCAATTTGACTTTTGCTCTGATCAACATGAACAAGATTGCATTGAACACTTTGTGGATAGATTGCAGGGCAAACATTGATGATATTATCACCGTTTGGTGATATTCTAGATCAAATATAGATCTTTGCAAAACTTGATGTAAAAAAAAATGCAGTGAAATAAGACTAGAGTAGACTGAAGTGAAAGTGAAAATAAACAGATTTAGCTTAATATTCCACTGTTTTGCTTTAACAGTAGATTATTTGTTCATACATCACTTTTGTTCTAACTGTGTCTGAACAAACGANTGGTGATTAGGAAAGCGTGATTTGGGGAGCTTTTCAAATCACATTTCCCTCTGCTACACGCACGGTATAGCACCTACTCCATAGCTCTCTGGAGTAGTGACAATGTCAAAAAATGTCAAAAACTGTTCCAGGGAGCTATCCATAGCTACCTCTAGTCTCTGGCTGTTCACACACGACCATTGTCAAGACACAAAATCGGGTTAATGGGACCGTTATTAGCTCACCTGCAATATAGCACCTGCAGTTTTGACGAAACTTCCCGAATCTCCAGCCAATTTCTCGTGCGGTAACCACCACTCTGTCTTCTCCTCTTTGTCTCGAACAAGAAGACATTTTTTCTGGTCTCTGTTAAAAACGATCACGGTGACCCAGGACTCGTCTACGAGCTCGTCTTCCTGTGCCATCGTCAAAGATTCGGGACTTCCAAAATGAAGAAATACAACCTGTGAATCAAGGGTCATCGAACTGTCTGCAAGGAAGGGGATTCACCTCAAGGGGCGTGGTCAGTGGGCGTGTCAGTCGATCCAGTCCAAAGAGGTTTATTATTTACAGGATTTATTGCAATATATCAACATTATGATCCTAATTATTCAATGTATCTCAAATAAAAATCTACACGAGCAGGTATACCAACCGAATATTGCATTCGTTGATATTTGTTTTCAATGTCGGTAATCATTCGAATAAACATGAAATCTGACATTAGGCACAATGTGAAAAGCAAACCAATATCAATCATCCACTTGTTTTCAAAAGTAGAACTCTTCCACAATATTTTTATTCTTTATTTTTTTACACACAATACAAAATTTTCTGAATAAAGGTCATGCAATTGCTGAAACGGGTTAGATCGGGTGAAAACAGGTACTGCCAAAAACTAAATGTGCAGATGTAATTTTTGTCAATGATTATTCCTGAGCAGAGGGTATGAAATATTATCTCAATGGTATTAGGAATGCAATAGAACCACTGTGCATGTGTAACATTTAATAGCTCTATAATATGGAAATGAAAAATCAATCTCACCTTTGATTAGAATCATTGACATGGAGAAGTTTGATCTTTTAGATGCTTTCATCTCGACTGGTTCCTCCCATGTCTAAACCTTCTCATTTACCCTACAATCGAGCAATTGGTCCACTGGTTACACCTTAATAAGCACAANAAAAGGTAAGTTTTTAGTTGAGATTTGAATGGTGCAGCTGTGGGGGAATTCTGAATGTGAGAGGGGAGATTATTCCAAAGGAGGGGAGCACACACAGAGAAAGCACGATCACCATATCGATGATGAGTAATGCTATTCAACTGATTTGGCTCGATTGTCTGTGAAAAAGTTATGCGTGAGTGACAACATAGAATAAAACACAGAGTCACTTTAGTTTAAAAAGTCACAAGGGTCTTATTTTAGGATGAAAACCGATTAAAAAAATGAAAACGATTTTTAAATTGAAACTGCTGTTCGTGTTGTGTTGCCAATGACCAAACTATATTCCAACAAAACGGTGCATTTTGACAGCCAATTTTTTATTTTAAATGATAGGATTAATATTTTCTAAGAGGATTATAATTGTTTCAAACATTTAGCATCACATAGTACTGCCGTCCCTATTACGGGAACCCCCGCCCTAACTGTACCCCACTATAAATAAATAAGCCTGTTCCGTTTTCAATAGCGATATAGGCCTTCATCTGAGGCTTATACAATAAGTACATTGAAATGATGTTCCCATTATCATTTTAGAAATTAGTAAATAAAACTCTGTTCTACATACATCATGTGTGAGATATTCATGAAAATAAACTTGAACTGAAACTGAATCATATTCTGAAAATGTCAGATTAAATATGATCTTTAAATGAATGGAAATACATGTGCATCATTTTCCGGTGCGAACGCCATGCCAGGCCGAAAAATTATATTGGAATTATTTATAAGATTATTTGAAATTTCAATCCATTGAGACCATTTTTTGTAGCTACTACACTGCAAAAACGCTGGTGTTAAATTTAACACCAACCGGAATCTATATATGACAACACCAAAAAAGTGTTCAAATAACACCAGTGTAGAATCCATTTGATATATTTCAATACCAACTGGTGTTGTTTAAGGCCCTGAACAACACCATTCGGTGTTTAAATACATTGATTTGATTCCGAACTGGTGTTATTTTAACACTTTTCTGGTGTTGTACTATATAGATTCCGGTTGGTGTTAAATTTAACACAAGCGTTTTTGTAGTGTAAGTACCAGAAAGAAAATCAAGGACGATAGGGATAGACAATTTTGCACACACCGTATAAGTTTAATTCCCGTAAAAAAAAAGGGGGGGGGAACAAAACAAGAAGAACAGAAAGAGCAGAAGAAGAATAAAATCAGAAAGAGATCAGTTTTAATAAATCTCTCTAGATGTTCCAAGTCTTACCTTTAGTTGGTCACAGGCTTGACTTGTCCTATCCTATCTCATGAAGAATGGAAAACCTATTCTCTTGTGATTTCAAATTAATAATTTTCCATGATCCTCGATTCGGGCACGGTGACTAAGCATTGACGAAACATTTACTCCTTGTCATCACCATGACAACTGACGCCAAAATTGACAATATAATTATATAATTCTTGAGTCTACATTAGCCTACTTGCACATAATTTGAAACTTTTCTCGCGACTATCAGCTAGTTAATATCCATCATGTCCATTGCAAGTTGAAAGCTCAATTTAAAAAGACAGTACACATAGAAATGACGGAGAAATCTACTCCAAGGTAACACAAAATAATACAGTCAGACGTCCTCTGTTGCTACTCAGTTGAATTAAAAATGGAATTGACAGTAATTGTTTGACGGCGACGATTTCTCTCAACACGTCTGGAGGTATGATAATCAAATGTGGGTAGAATTATGACGTCATCGGGTTTTATTTTTCCCCCAAGACAGTGCAATATAATGTCAAGGCCATCGCTCGCAATTGATTTTGTGAGATGATTTTATATATGGCACATTCGCTATTTCCAAAGGGGCAGATCCAGGATTAGTCAATGAGGGGATACAAAAAGGATATCCTTTTTAAACCAACCCCCAACGAAAAGAAATGTGAAATGGGATCCAGTGGAAGTGGTGGAGGGAGGCTTGACAAGTGGAGGCGAAAAAAAAACCACCATCACCTCCATAATCCCTAGAACATCCTTTTCGNACTTGGCATTTCAAAGAATAAATATTCCTGCCAGGTACCCATTTACCTCACCTGGGTTGAGTGCAGCACACTACGGGTAAATTTCTTGCTGAAGGAATTTAACGCCCTGGGAGAGATTCGAACCACCGACCCTCTAGTTAAGAGGCGAGAGTCCGAAGAAGACACAATTATATCTTTTCAAACACCATTGTGCAAATTACCTTTCGTTACACAAGGCTGAAGACAATATTATGACAATAGGAATAACATGACGTATATTTCCCTGCCCGAAATGTATACCAGAGTATCATCATTCAAGTCATATTATACAAATTTATGTGGCATAATGATAGTCTGCTTGATGGAATTTATCTCAATATGTAGATTTGCGTCCTTGTGTGAGAGAAACATATTTATTTACTTGCTTTTATTCTTATACTTTTATCAGGAACTCAATATGTAAATATGCCTTTATCATCATGTATAAAATCATTAATGTATTTATATGGGGCCAGCCTTCTAAACAAGCCTCGCTTATTCGCAGGCCTCTATTTTGTTCATTTCTTTTGCCATATTACCATTATTATTTATGAATGTACATATTTTAATTCTAAAAAGATATGAAAAATGATTTGATTTGATTTGATTTGATTTTTTGTTGATGATAAGAGGCATTATTATCTACCCTCTTTCTCATCGTCTGAAGATGGTGACATACTGCTGATCAGGAGCGCATGCGCACATTTGTTTTCAATTCAAGATGGCAGCGCCCAGTGGCCAAGCACACGAGGAAGGAGCGGGAGGATTGATAGAAAATGAAGTTGATTCCGGGGATCTGCGGCTATTTCACGTCATGGAAGCGTTGATAGGAGAGAATAAGAAGCGTTATAATTCAGAAATGAGACAATATGGACTTCCTCTCCCTCCCAAATCACCGGAAGAACGGACGATTGAACGGGTTATGGAGAGCTGCACGTTCAAGACGACTATCAGCGGTGTTCTCGGTATGTTTTCCCCCGTAACTCTCCCGAGCATTGTCGCTCTCTGCTAGGGTACACTCGTACCGATATCACTGGAAACTTGGGCATGCCATGGTCATGGATGGGGCACCGGGCAGGGCCGGGCTAGCTACGTATATCTCTCCATATGATGCCCGATTTAAGACCAACCGATATTCCAAAGATTCAATGTAAACAAAAAACAATTCCCGCATTTTTTTGAAAAATTAGTCTACCTTTTCAATTTCAGACATATTTCTGCCAGTGTAAACCCATGGGCCCGTATTCCGATAGCGAGGTTTAAGTTAACCCTGGTCTAAATCTGTGGTTTAAGTATGGATAGCCAAAAGAGGCTTGAATCTCTAACAGTTGATGTTTAATTTACCAGCTCATTTAGCACTCATATTATTCAAAACTGTCTCGGAATAAAAATTTCAATAGTTTTCTACATTAATAGTGCATGGGAGAAGAAAGCAGCTAACAAAAGAATTATACATTGTAAATAAATTTTTGGCTTTTTTGGCTACCCATACTTAAACCACAGACTTAGACCAGGGTTAACTTAAACCTCGCTATCGGAATACGGGCCATCATGTGTATAGTACCAGCGTGCACGGAGGAAAGCTACCGTTCGACGGTGTTGACTTTGTTGAGTTCAACAATATATATGTCTAACATTGGATGGTCTTAAATCGTGCATGGTATCTATCTCTCTGGAATAGTTTTACATTTTTTTTGACATTGTCAAATTTGTCACTACTCCAGAGAGCTATGGAGTGGATGCGATACCACCCATGTAGCTGAGCCTAGCCTGAGCTGAGGCTGAGGGAAAGGTGATTTGAAAAGCCCCCCCCCCCCAAATAACACTTTTCAAATCACCAATCACAATTTCATAGACATAGGGCGGTGAACTTCCGTTAGATTCCAGCCCACCCTTGGCTTTACCATACAAAAACCATGGTTGAGCACTTACCTTTAGAAGAAAGGGGATATTTTGTCTCCTTTTTCTTCAATTCAAGTACCTAGCAGACGGGTTGTTGGAGGGGCAATTTTAATGACAATGACCTCCGTTGTAAACATCTGGCTCGGGGTAAAAGGTTGCTTTGTAGAGTTTTTTTACCACTTCGCAATCGTCATCCAGCTTTAGTGATTCGGAGAATTATAGATTGTGCATGCATTGAGCGAGACCGTGGGCGCAGCGCAGGGTCCTAGATCCTAGCCTTGTGCGCACGGTGTCTCTCGCCCAATGCACGGTCTGTCGAGATAAATTTAGGGAAGAGCAAACAACTTGAAAAAAAAAATTTCCCTGTGGGTTGATGCAAGATTTTGCACATTGCTATCAGCACCAGCCAGTGCTATTTGCTACCTTCAAGTCAATTTTCCTTCTTTATTTTTTAATTTATTCCAGTTAATATTGTTATAAACTCCTGAATTTGAATTGAATTGAATATTCTTACAAATAATCTTCATATTGGGGCGCCCATTCAGATACGATTATGACCAATGCTTATTTTGTTACACTTGTGCTGATCGGTCATCTGTTAAAAATAAGTATAGAGGTCTAATTTAATTTTTTTTTATTTATTAAAAAATTTGGTGTTTTTTTATATGAGGGAAAACAGTCCTAAGTTTGTGTCTAATCATGTAGTTCACTTCGAAGTCTAATATTTGTTTATGATAAAGTGATTTTCAAATAAGTTACGGAGAGAGATCTAGTCCACTTTAGCTGCATGGAGTCGAATCAATGTAACTAGAGAAACTCCACCACCACCAGCTTCCCAGGGGGTTGAATCATGACAGAACTGGAGCTGAAGAAGCTTTGATTGCACAGGTACCTTAAAATTTTGCCACTGCAAACTAATGGTAAAATAAGACACCGCAATGTTATACGCTTAGGTTGATAGAAGAATGCAACCCCTGAAAATAGCTCCTGAAATTTTCATTGAAAACAAATTTCATCAACAAATTTCAATTTTAAATCATCTTTCGTATTTTTTAACATTTTGAAGGAATGAAGCCGAGACAGACCCTGCATACACAAGGTCAACCTACATTATGTAATAACAAAATCCAACGTGGCGAAATCCCATTTACTATGTCCATGTAGTTGACATATTTTTTACACACTCTGGACTCAATTGAGTGTCTTTGTAAACTTGATACTTTTAGATGCTCTTTGCATCAAATGTAATTCACTATTACATTTAATCAGCTGAAAACAAAACAAGAAAAAATTCCATTGAGGCATCAATTAGTGATTAATACAATATCATCCATAATTTGAGATACTTTATTAAATTCTTTCAATCATTCTAAACAGGTTTTGCATTGGGTGGTGCCATCGGACTGTTTGCATCAAGTGTGAATCCCGTCGACCCAGAGCTGGCAGCAAAGCAGAAAGCTAGGGACGTTCTCAAAGACATGGGCAAGCAGTGCTTCTTTCACGCTAAGAACTTTGCCTTGATTGGTGCCATGTTTGCCTGCACAGAATGTATTGTGGAATCAGTAAGTCTCTTGTAATTCTTATTGTTTCTTGCCTTCTTGATTAGTTAGACTAGACCTGTCCCTGAGAAAGTATTGGTTTTGGGCTTTATGACAGCTGATAGAAATAAGCTTTGCAGTTGTCATTGTTGCTGGTTATATAGAGCTCAACTGATCAGACAAGGATAAATTAATTTGAAATAAACAGTGATTCAATTTTCCTTAGCTTTACAGTCATAACAGGTAATCAAAAAATTCTGCTTCAAACTTTTTTTGAACTGTTTGTCTGATTTTTCTGCTTTTGATCAATACAAACTTTTTCTTGGGCGCACCCAGTCTTTAAATTTAAAATGACAGTGGTTCTCACCTGTTGCATACATTTTGAATTTCAGTAAATTTTTTTCAAGAGACGTGAAACAATGGTGATAAAGCTGTGGAATGGTCACTATACAGAGATACCAACCGTTGCACAATATGCACGAGGTGTATTTTCATACGTAACAGTTCATGAACTTTATCACAAGTGAATGGCTTTAGGGTATGGTGATTGTTATGTGTTCTCTCACTTTTGTTCAACTGCTGCATTATTAACATTTCAACTTAGACCCCTTGTTTGATATTGTGGAATGGTTGGTATCTATGACTATAGAAGGCATCTCTTTTTTTAATACATTATTTTTCAATAACAATACATGAAAGTTGGTTAAGAAATCCAATTTGTTCTCGAAATCTCATATCAGTCACCTTTATACATCTATAGATACTGAACATAATTTAAACTTTGTGTTTCTGTTTATTGATATTACAACTTTCCTGATTTTTTGTTGTTCTCTTTACAGTATAGAGGGAAGCATGATAGCAAGAACAGTCCCATAGCTGGATGCATAACAGGTGGTCTTATCGGTTACAGAGGTTTGTATTTTCCAGAGGTATCAACCTTTTCGAAATATGTATGAGGATAAAAGATAAAATATACTACTCTTCGCATTTGATTATCAATTTTAGACATTGAGGAAATGTTTTCAACACTTTACTGTACAGATCTGTGTGAAAAAGATCCTTAACAAACTTACTGTGTAGGAATCACGCTAAGATGCTTAACAAGTTGCAATGCAATGCCAGGAAAATTATTCCCTGATATGAATCACAGCTGAACCTCATGAGAGAATGCATGATTATAATAATAATTTAATGAGAAAATATTTGGTTCTGCTCTATGGCAAGGATTAATTTTCCTGGTATCGCATTGCAGTTTGCTCTGTATTTTAGCAGGATTGCTATACAAAATATATTTTGTGTAGCAACTTTTTCACAAAGAACTGTACAGTAAAGAATTCGAAAAGTTTCCTCAATGTCTAAAACCGCTCATCAAATGTGAAAAGTAAAATTATTCCCTGCTCTGGTGATTCACAGTTTAATTTCTATTCTCATACATATTATTGAAGGTTGGCATCTCTGCATTCAAGCTAGAGTGCGTCCATGGAAATGTGCTTGTCATTTACGGACATCTATTGTCGTACTTTGAAAACGTAGTTCTGTGGTCAACATTATTATCTTATCTTTGTAAAAGAGTTTCCAGTGTATTTATATCAAAGCATGCCACTCTGGGTATCGTATCAAATGATTATGTAATAGCAATTTTTGCTAAGTCATTTCCAAATGAACTTAATTTGTATGTGAACCTATTAAGCTAATAAAGTATTGTTAAGCCAAAAATAGAAATGACAAAAAGTAGAAATGAATGTAGATTGAACAAAGCATAATAGATTGTATCTTATTGGTGATGTATGTGTAAAAATAGATTTTTTTAAAAATATGCAATTGAGATGGAACATCATCTCTACAAAAGCAGTATTCATCTCTATACAATTTTTTACATCTGGAATTTCGGGCGGGAGCGTTCTCATTTGGGCAATTCCACGCTAAATGAGCCCACTTTCAGACAAAAATTTTAAAGTTCAAGCAAGAACTGCAAGAAAACGAGTGATGGAAGAACATTTCAAACCTTGCAAAAGGAAGACTAGAACAAAGTTCTTCAGTATCCACTGATTTTTTTGTTGAATCTCTGAATCAGTATTAAATGAGGTCGGTAACGGAAGAACGCCATAATGTCGTTCCGTTACCGACCTCATTAATATGTTTCTAATCATTCTTATCTTTACCTTTCATTGTGTTTTATAATTTGTCCTAATAATTTTACCGCAATGTAAGAAGTCTATGCCAAAATTATGGAGTAAATAATATCTGTTTTTTAATCAGATGGTTTCGATGATCTGTTGAAATTGACATTTATTTTGCTGTCCAAACAGAAAATGTGACAATTTTAAAGCGAAAAAACAGTTTTGGGAGGAGGGCGCTTCAGATATTTAACTAGTTTGCGAGCTGCCATAGAATTATTACCATAATGCAGTTTTTCAATAGTAAATTAGACCATGTTCATAGTTTGTTTGAATGAAATCGACCTAGAAATGGCTTAATTATCGCAAAATAAAACAACCTGCTGCGGTCGTACTTCCTCACAGAACATGCTTCACGTACAAAATGAACGCGAACTCACACACCGCAGACAATACCACCGATCGCACCGCCCGTTTTAGGCCGACGCTCCCCCGCTCTAAAACACTTAGCACACCGTAGGAACAATGGCGGATTGACCTGTTCGACGTAAAATACACAGAATACAAGCAAAATTGTACTCCTAATATCCTACATAGATATATTTAGGCATATAAAGCAACTTGTGAATACATCAGCTCGTTTAACATCACTTTCTGCATCCTGATCATTACGAATCTATACCTTTAAGAACTGTTTATTTTGTTCATATCTCTTACAGCTGGACTAAAACCAGGCATAGCCGGATGTGTTGGGTTTGCAGCTTTCTCCGCGGCCATTGATCATTACTTTAACTTCCACTGACCAACACCACACCCACTCTGTGGCCAGTGGACAGTCATTAGAGTTTGGAATGGACCAGTTTGGACATACTACTGTGAGGTTTGTTGGTCTAGCCTACAGCAGGCAGGAGAAGTTGGGCATTTCGTGAAATCACTTGTCACCAACAACTGTTCAAAGTGACACAGGCGACTGACATCATTCAGATAACAACAAAATGTTGGGAAAGACACTTGACTTGAGGAACTTCTCCATTGGATGGAGGTTGTAGGAAATCGCCTTTCTGTCCAAATGTTTTACCTAATTTTTATTGGGACTTGAAAGATTCACCAGACATTGTATTTTCTTTATCATTCGAATTCATATATCTTTCTTGCCAATGAACTTAATTTTACCTAGGTTGGGTTTTATAAAGGTATTCATGTTTTATAAAGCTATTCAGACATGAATAATAATAGGCCTGTTTCTTAATGATTTCAATTCACATATTTTCCATGTCAGTGAACTTACTATTACCTGGTTGATGTTTCATAAAGCTGTTCGTCAGTGAACTTACTATTACCTGGTTGATGTTTCATAAAGCTGTTCATAGATCTATGCACAACTTCACAAATGACTGGTTACTCTCATGTGCTATTCAGCGCCGGGTTTTATCATTGAGTACAGGAAAGGGTCACCAGTCATTTCCAGAGTCACAAGTAGATAAAACACAATTGTTACATACATTGGTGGTTGCAATGTTGGGTAAGCCCCTAGCAGGCATAAAGGCTCTCCAGACTAATTTGTATCAAACTGTGCATGAAATTTGCAAATATAAAAAAAGCTCTCCTATTCCCAAGATCTTCATGTGAAACATAATGAATTTGCATAAACCTCTTTGATAAAAGACAATGTTTATTGTTATGGCATTGATGACTATGCTTTAGTGCTTTATGAGTAGGAAGCTTGTGCTTCCAGTTACATATGACACACCCTGCAGGGACAGTCTCTTTTTGTTAGCTGGATGCATTTGCTTTCCCCCACTCCATATAATGCTTAAAACATGGCAAGATGGCAGAAATTTTCATTTCTTAAAAAGTATGGTTATTTTAGAGTTTGTACCAATGTCCTCATCATCACTGATTCTTGTTCATGAGTTGGATGGTATGCCACTGATTATATTTTATTTCAGAAAAACAGTTCTTGCAGATTCATTTTTCAGTAAAAAAAAATCTAATCAGCTGTCTCACTTTGTTTAAATGTAAAGAAAAGAAATGTGATGGTTCAACTGTATTATTAGTCATCATCAGGAAAAGATCTGATATAAAGCTTGCAAGTTAAATTTTCTTCCCCTCAACAACAGTTATGTGATGGCGCTCTAATGGTAAGGGCGCTGTCCAGATTGAAGCATATTCAAGTTGGGATTGAGGGAGCAGGCCTTGGCAAATACAATTTTAAAATTTAAATGTTGGGAATATTGTCCCCTTTTTACTTGAAATCTACATCTTTGGCAGTATTTGCGCCACTAGGAGTCTGTTTGGCCTCCTCAATCTCGTACAAGAGTAGCCCTGATGACCACTTAAAAGCTTCTGGCCAGCCATGGGCGGTGTTTCACCAAATCATTCTTGAAGTTACGCACGACTTTAAGAAAGACTGGAGTACGGTAACCAGTGTAATACGCATATGATTCTCGATCATTCAGCACAAAAACTGATACCAGTCTTGCGTAAAGTCGTTCTTAAAGTCTTTCGTAACTTGGTGAAACACCACCCTGGTATGTATTTTGAGAATGATCCCTTCTATGCTGGAAATTCCCCATTCTTATATTTCAAATATGGCTTTGCAATTCAAACTGTGTTTTACTTTGAAACTAAGGTAATATTAACCCCACAATTGAAAGAAAGTGCTTATTACTTACCCACCAACCTAAAATCTGAATCTCTACCTGTTATTCTGGATTGGGTATTACCCAACCTATCTTTTAAAAGATACTGTACAAGTCTATAATTTAGCTGACACGAATGTTAGCAAATTCACTTTATAGTTTTAGACCTTTTCACTCATCACCGAATTGTTATTTTCACGTTTTGAAAGATTATTTTACACAAGACTATGAGCATTCTATTTTAGTGTAAATTTTAGTGAATTCATGTTCGAGAAATTCACGGAAATAAAACCCCAGCTGAAATTTCAGCTTATATATGGAACACATCAATACCATTGTGCATCTTGTCCCTTTAGTACCCTTATATTATTGACTCATATCACTGTTTAAAGAACTTGACTTTTTAATCTTTCGAGTTTGAATATTGTGCCTTTGTACATCTTAGATTTCTTGTAAAATGCAAAGCCACAGAAACTAGGTGTCATTGGATAACAAAAGGTTGACCAAGCTGCATGTCAAGTGTAATGCATTATGTTATTATTGTGTTTGAAATTATTCACCAACATTTGTTTATTTTGCTACCCTCTTTTAAAGTGTAAGAAGGCTAAAAAAGGAGGATTCTGATTGGTTGATGTTTATGTGATCGTTGGTCATTCCTGAAAGTTGCTTATTATATGGTCATGTTTATGCAATAATCGATTAATGGACATTGGCTATTGTTGATGAAAGATTCTGATTGTAAAGTGTAAATAAAATAAGTTATACTCATATTGGATATAAATATTGTAACCATTTCTATTCATTTCGTGTTAATGATTTCTTCATATTGCAAGCTTTGAATGTTTCCTAAAAGATGAATGAGCAGAAGAGGAAAAGAGTTGTGACCTTTGGTAGATACTTTCTTGTTTTTTTTTCTCCAGACATCCTTCATAGTTCCAGGGGGTATTGCTAAAAAGTTATATTTGATTGCATATCAACTGCAAATCAGTTGCAAATTGTTATGTGCATTTTCATTCATGCATGTTGTGTTTTTAACAAGATGTGCATGAAACAATGATTTTGAACATTGCAATGAACTGCAACTTGCGATCAATTGCAACTTTCAAACAATGCCCCCAAGTTAATAAGATAGTGATGGAGGATAAAGCAAGGTCACACAGTCTGTATACGAATGGGAGAAGAAGACAGGAGACATGAAGTCTGAATGAGAGAGAATGAAGGGATTAGAAGAAATTAGGGAGTGGTGCAGAGAGTGAGTATGGAGGGAGAGAGAGAGAGAGAGAGAAAGGGGGTGAGAGAGAAGGAGAGAAAGATGCAGGGAGAATTGGTAGGGTAGAGAGAAAGAATAAGTCAGAAAAGGAGAGGAGGAAGGAACAAATAAAAGGGATGAAATTGAATAAGGGAAAAGATGGTGAGAGATGGGGGAGAATATCGAGAAAATTGGTAGGGGAGAGAGAATGAATTAGACGGAAAGTGAGAGGAAGAGGGAACAAATATTGAGAGATGAATTTAAATATTGGAGAAGGGCAAAGAAAGAAGGGGGATAATATCTAATATTGATAGAGAGGTGGAGATAGAGAAAGAGAGAGAGATTAAAAAAAAACTTCTACTGGAAGATGTTTGAGAGACGAGAAGGGCAAAAATAGAGGGAGAAAATGAGAAAGATGTGAGGAGGAGAGAGATAGGTAAGATTATCAACTAATTGCAAGTCAGTGAAACCGAAGCAGAGGAGAATAGGGAGAGAGGAAGGTGAAATAAAATAGTTGGAAGAAAATATGGGGAGAGGTGGATTTTGATTTCAAAGCGCTTTTCTTTCAATTTGGACTATCATATTTGTATTTACAGAGTATGTTAGAATGGTATGTTCATGTGTTAGGTGTGGGTGGATATGTCTGACTGGGTGAAAGGGATGTGGTCGAGGGAGGCGGTTATAAACCCTAAATAATTTCCGAATGTCTGAAGGGATACTGACTAACGTTTAGATAAATGTACTTTTAAAACAGGTCAAATCTAGCCGAAGTACCTCTCCACAAAAACTCAAATTTCTTGACTGTAATTTGTAAAGTTCTCCACAATTGATCATCCACTTCGCTGTGATAGGTGTATATGTTTGTTTTTATTTAGCATGCCGTAATCTTTTCTATGTCAACCACCATCAACCCGATAGCAACCTGTTTGTGAATCGCCGGAAGGACGTTAATCGGGAAGTTGTTCTTGGGATAGCGGCGAATTTACTTTCGGTGGTCAAATCTTTTTATCCGGGTAAAACATGTAAATAAAAAAAAACATGGTGAAGTTCCCGTACTTACACTTTTCAAAATGCGTCTGATGATGAATACCTAAAAACGAATTCTAATCTCATCCCTCAACCAGGACTAAACCTCAAGTGGAAAATTTATACATGATATTTCCAGAAATCTGGACATTTTTTGTCCTCTCTATATTCTTTTTTTAACATTATATAGCCTATACGAGATAGTAATGGTGAATTTTTGTTGATTATTGACAGCTAGGTTGGTAATTACTATATTAAAATGATAACCAGTATATCTGTTTCTCAGTTATGGTTGAAACTTAGTCCAACTTTTTAAATGCATATGGCACTGTAAAGTCAAATCAAAATGTATCATCATGATCATTGTGTCACGATTCAATAACCTGATGCGTCATATACTAATGTGCTAAAAGATCACAACAACAATTATACCAAATTACCAATAAGTCGGTTCCTATTCCAAGTGGCTTTCCAAGAATTATTGAAAAGAAATAGATATATAGGCAATCTCCCTTAATTTTCAACTTCATTTTTTTGCGAATTTGATGAAGGGTTAAATGTCACGAAGGCTCGGTAGCACATAATTTATATACGTTTCTGGAAATAGGGATCATAAAGTCCTTTTTCTTGTTAGTGTCCTTTTTTTTTCAAATTTACGTTGGGTAGATGCACTGCATATTCACGCAAATATATGCGTGACTGGATTTGGACCTTCATGAATTTAATCATCCACTCCCACTTTCCTGCCCCCCCCCCCCTTCCCCATCCAGATGACTCCTGAATTTTAATATCTTTGGTAGACTTGTTATCTTTGACCGAATGTCAACCCGTCAACGAGGATATGAGTTCTCGAGACAAGCCCTTGATCAACTTTTGTTTTTACGACAAAAGGACAATTATGTAGGCTACGTGCGTCAGCATGAAGTTCATCTGTATTTTGTTGATTTTATAATTGGTATTCTACATTTCCATGAAATTTATTACTTTATATGCATGTGATATTTCAATAATGTTCAACTACAAAACGCTATTCCTACAACCTTTCTCTTATTTCGCTCATTTCGTGAGTCTTTATCATTTGTAGTTTGTACTTCGCATCATGCATTGCATTATCTAATTTTGGTTTAATTATATTTCTGTTGGAAGTGAAAAAAATCAATTGAATTATGGTATACAGTATTTAGACAATTTTGGTAATAGTTACTTGGAAAGCACAAAGGGAATAAGATAGATAAATCAATCAATCAATCAATCACGGGTGTTAAATGTACACTGATCCCAAATTGATTCCATAATTTTTGTAATACTTTTAGTTAATGCACCTTGTATTAATATCCCAAATTGCAATTTAGTTTATCAGGTATACGTTTTATCTAAAAAAAAAAAAAAAAAAAA
>BQKZ01001170.1:24965-37287 GCA_036244855.1 Temnopleurus reevesii | reverse complement strand
ATGCAAATTTTATGCATACCTCTAACACAAAGGTTGTTCTTGACAACCCGAAAGCTTGCCCGAGGCTTGCCCGACATAGCAACAAGTAATGTATGCAAACTGGATTCCAAGTATTGTAGTTTGATTGTTATCAGCCGGCCTATGGAATACCGCGTAACTACGTTAAACGCACATAGATTTGAATATATTAGTAAACCCGCCTATTATGTCCAATGTTCTGACTAGTAATAATTCTAAAATTGTCTTAAAAACTTTGCAATTCAACCGTGAATATGTGAACTATATGTCCACAAATTGCATTGTTATGATTTTCATTATGACTCCACATTTAGTTTATAATTCCATTGCAAACGTTCCGTAGATTTGGAGAGCGACTGGATCTCCGTTCTCACTCGGCGATCCAATATCGCTATCCGGGCTGCCGAGCTGGGTTTTGAACAATGTTGATCCTTGGTAGGACCGAAAGGATGATACAGTTTGCATTGGTCTCGGGCGGACATC
Source organism: Temnopleurus reevesii (assembly GCA_036244855.1). Classification (NCBI taxonomy): domain Eukaryota; kingdom Metazoa; phylum Echinodermata; class Echinoidea; order Temnopleuroida; family Temnopleuridae; genus Temnopleurus; species Temnopleurus reevesii. The sequence continues at coordinate 36,786 of BQKZ01001170.1, read as the reverse complement.
GTAGAAGGCTAACTCCAGTTTGTCCCTCTCGCCGTCGCTAAGGCAACGGTTGCCCCTGGAGACGACACTATCGAGAGATGACTGCGATTCCATCATCCGTTTCTCCTCTGCCTCCATGACAGCCATCTCGAAGATGTTCTGCCCTCGCTCAAGGGTATTCAGGTTGTTGTTACCATGGTTACCCCTCCTACCACCAGCAAGACCAGTGCCAATCATCACGGCGCCCCCTCTGAGGTTCACATCACTGCTCACCGAACCCCCATCGATAGACCATAGACTACCCGAGGCATCCTTAAAGTGGTTGTCCATCGACGAGAAGAGTGTGTCCCTGCTACCGGTGTTGGTGCTGGCGTCCTCTACGGCGACGGGTTTTGATGACGTCACATAAGGGAAGATCAGTGTGTTGACTTTGCTGAGACTCTGAAGGCTGATGCTCTTCTTCTTGGTGAGGTTCGTGACGGGCTTGGACCGGGTGGACGACCGGCTAGGGGATTGATGATGGGGGCCTCGTCGTGTGTTCCAAGCTTCTGCGAGAGCAATGACAACAACGTGGAAAAAAAAGTATTTAAGTAAAATGTAATGAAACTAATTTAAATAACAATTGCAATAGACAAGATCAATGTTCCAATATACAACTACATTAACTGATATATTGCAATTCGTTTAACTATATGATGATAATAGTATTCATGAAATCTTTAAAACAAAAGTACGTAAGTCCAAAAATTAAGATGAACATGGCTCTGAACATATTCTAATCAACAGTTTATCCAAAGTATAGCATTGATACAATACAAGACATTGTTACAATTCTACTATATTATATAAAAACATAGACAACATTTGTATTTTTCTGAATCGGTCTTTACGAATAATGATCTTCAAATAATTTTTTGTTGGTAATTTACTATTGCTCTAATCTTAATTATTATCTCTATTATATAGAGGGTAAAACAAATATTGTGTGCATAATTCATAACGATATTACAATTTCATCTCGTCTATAGATAAACTTACCTCTCGCGGCATGATTCGGAGAATTGCCTATATTAGAAACAATATTGGGAGAAAGAAAATAGAAGCAAAGCATTAGAATCCAACAATACAATTGAATTACCAGGAACAATTTGTTCCCAACAATTTCGTCACTCGATCAACACCTGAATATGATGTGGGTATATACATATCATGTTTTAATTGCATCCGGTTTTACATCCTTATCAATGAGTAGTATTCATGTATTTAAAAAAAACCTCATGAGGTATTTGCAATGACGAATCATCATGAAATTGATATCAATTATTATGCATTGAAGTCCCACAAACAAGAAATGTAGTGCAAGTTTTGCAAAAAAAATGTGACACTGTCAGCACCACATTTTGATAGATTGTATTATTACTGTTGACTTTTTGCTATGTATTTTTATTGTTTTGTTATGTTGCACTTTGTGTTTTTGATCGATTTGTGAAAATAAAATGGACTGAACTGAATTGAACTGAATAAGAAACGAAAACTTTTAGGTGATACATTAAATGATTTCATCAAGTCCTTTATGAAAAATGTTCACTTGTGAATATGTCCTCTAATTTCTGGAAATTATAATTATATATTGTCTGTTTATGTTCATCATCATTCACACACAATATTATGGAATTATCATTCGTTAATAATTATTGCCACATATCCGCCCGAACCTTCATATTTAGAAGGAGGAATATATGCTACTGTATCAAATACTACCGTGTTTGCGCCTTGAAAGAGGCTGTGAGCGCAAAAGTACATCGATTGTTTATCATGTTTATTCAGGAATCAATTTTCCCGCCAAAACTTCTATCATAAAATCGGTTAGTGTTTAATCACCCCACACTCATCTGTCATTTGCAACTCTAGTCAACATTTCAGTATAGGGCGGAGCAAGCCAATTCTACTGTATTATTTGAGAGTCGTCAAACATTCAACCAGGGACTCTCCGATTCATGGAAACTCTGAAGTACGCAGAAGGATAGCACAAGTAGGCCGTAAAATTTGCTATTCAGGTCGTATAATTGCTAGTTGGGACAAAAATTTGTGTGATACATGACCCGAATTTGCATCCCTGCATGATTGCCACGTCCGGAGGCCGCTGGTCACAGATTTTGTAGCCAAAATTCATCTCACGAATGACCTGGTGGTAAACACACTTTTGGAAATGCCTTATTGACTATACAGTCAAACCACGTTATAACGAGGTCCTTGGGACCATAAAAAGTATCTTTTTATATCGAAACCTTGTTATATCAGGGCTAAAATACAAAGAGATTGGACCAAGAAAACTAACTTGTTATAAAGAGATCTCGTTATACCAGTGCTCTTTATAACGAGGTTGGACTGTATTTCTTTTTGACGGGGAAGAGAGTTGAATCTATTTTGCTTCAATCCAAGCTCATGGCCATATACACTTTAAAAAAAAAAACTGTTCCATTTTTTTTAAAACGTAAAATGTGCAAGCCTATGGAGTGTGCAAAAACTGGTAAAACACAGCCTCCCACACTTGTCAAAAAGTTCCGCGGTGGCTGGTTATCAATTTCGTAGATCATACACAATTCGTCTGCCACAACTCATAATTAATTAACCAGAAGGGTGACAGTTTGTCCGACGTTAGAAATGTCAAACCAAAAATATGAATGCAACAGAATTTCACGTCTCCGTAGTTTCCGGAGATGAAATGGAATCCGCATGAAAATAAAAACAAAAACAGTTAATTGGAAATGAAGGAATGTAGAGGGAGAGACCGTAAGATGGAGGGGAAGTGAGAGAGAGAGAGTATGTGTGTTTGTGTGTTTGTGTGTTTGTGTGTGTGCGTGTGTTTGTATGTGTATTTTTTGTGTGTAAGAGAGAGGGAGAAGAGAAGGAGAGAGAGTGTGTGTGTGTGTGTATGTGGGTGCGTGTGTGTACTTGTGTTAGTGAGATGGGAAGAGAGAGAGAGGGGGGGGGGGTTGTGTTTAGGTGTATCGATGTGTATGTGTACTTGTGTTAGAGAGATGGGGAAGAGAGGGAGAGAGAGAAGGAGAGTGAGAGAGAGAGAGAGGGAGAGGGAGCTTGATGATAACACGGAATGGGAGGGGACGATGGATAACCAAAATCGATACCAAGATGGATAAGAACACTGAAAGTGAGATAAATGATGACGAATTGGTCAAACTGACCCCATAATGCATGAATGGGAATGAATTGGGGAGAAAAAGATGAAGAGGACTACCAGTAAATAAAGGAATGAGAAGAAATTGGTAAGAATTTGGGCGTTTTGAGGGAGAGAAGTGAGGGCGATGGCGGCACGAGAACTGGCAATTCTTTACGCAATGTCAACATTGTGTGACAGAATGTGTACGTTGTGTGGGAAAGTTTTAATTAAAAAAGTTGACTAATTATTGACAGACGGTCGTCGGATAGGACGTCCCCAGCGATCGTATATCACCATAAAGTACTTCTAAATAGCTACCGTTTGCATGATTATTTTCACTTAACCTTTCACAGACATATTTAAAAAATATTTATTTCTAAAGTATTAATATACAATTAAAGTATGATGATAAATGTGTTTTATTGCATGTTCAAGCGCATCGAAACTACAACTGGTGGCAAGCATGATTTTTATCTTTTCACAGACATATTCAAAGAAAATATATCTTTACCATATTTAGTCAAAATATAATTCATGAATCAATAATATTGTTCTCTATATAGTTTGCAAGAAAAGGTGCAGGTTAAAAAAAGTTTTATTTCATCTGTCAGTATCCCTAATAAATCTAAGATTTTGATAGATAAGGATGTCGGTGGTTGTCACGTCACCATTAGATATGAGGAAGATATCAATGTTGTTTTGTTTTATTATGATGATGCTGACGATGCTGTTAGTGGTGATGACGATGATGAGATAAGGATCATGAAGGATATAGTAATATTGATTATGACGATGGTGACAATAAACGATGAAAGTGATGACAATTGTGGTGGTGGTGGTGGTGGTGCATGGCGATGATGATGATGATGATGATGATGATGATGATGGTGGTGGTGGTAATAATAACGATGATAATGGACACAATTATGGTGGTAATGATGATAATAAAGGTATTAAGATAATGCAAATGGTAGTGATGAGGACATTGATGATGGTAATGATTAGGCGGAGGGTGGGGATGAGGATGAAGAGGTGGAGGAGAACGATAATGATAGGTGATGCTGAAGTAGAAACGATGGTGACCATGATGATGGTTGTCTTGTTGAAACCGATGGGGATGATGGTATTGGTGAGGATGATGGTGACGGTGGTGGTGATGGTGGTGATGCTGGTGTTGGTGGTGTTGGTGGTGTTGGTGTTGGTGGTGTTGTTGGTGGTGTTGGTGTTGGTGGTGGTGGTGGTGGTGGTGGTGGTGATGGGGATACGGATGATGACGATTTTATTGAGGATGATTGTGATGGTGGCGTTGGTATAGTGATGATGAGGGTGATGACAGTGATCTTTATGGTAATTATGCTGACGATAATGATAATTACGATGATGGCGATGGATATTATATCATAGTACTCCTAATTACGAACATAACTCACCTAATCGGAATGGTCTCTTGCGGCGACTGCAGCAACAACAAAGATCCCTGATGGCATCTCGGAACGACTTAGCCCTCCATGCATAGATAATGGGATTCACCGCAGAGTTTGTATATCCACACCAATAACCAAACAGATTCAACCACACTGGAAGCTTGTCAAACCCTACAAACATTCCCAGGCTGGCGTAGACAAAGTATGGCGTCCACAGCAGAACGAAAGACATCACAAGGAAAAAGAGCGTTCCGATAATGCGTTTCTGTTGCCGGAATATCTGCTGGATGTCCATTGAGGAGTGCAGGCGGAGTCGCTCGGTGTACTGCCGAATCGTCCGGAAGATGCACGAATAGAGGACGATGATGACGAGGATGGGGATGAAGTAACCAATGACGAGGACGTAGTAGGCGTGGGAGCGTTCCAACGTTGTTTCAGGGTACTTCGGTCCGCATTGCGTCGTGCCTGGTTTGAAGGCGTTCGAAGACCACCCAACCAGCGGACCAATGGCGCAGGAGAACGCGGAGAGCCACGCGAAGGAGATCATCATCCACATCCTACGGTGGGTGATGATCCTGGACAGAGGCTTCACCAGCGAGAAGAACTTGTGGATACTGATATACATTAGGCTATGGATGGACCCAACAAGACACAGCGCGTCGAAAAACGCGTTCACATTGCACACAATATCTCCAAACTCCCATCTCCCCGTAATGATAGTCGTTAGTGTGAACGGCATGCATAGCAGCGTCACGCCTAGATCAGCAAAAGCCAAGTTCGCGATGAAAATATTCGTCTTCGTCCTCATATGCTTAAAGATAATCATAGTAAGCAGAATAAGTGAATTCCCAACCAAACTCACAATTATTAGAAGACAGAGCGTGGCTGACAAAGCAATCATCGTGGGCTCATCCCATGCTACTTCGGTAATGTTCGTAGAATTTGGTCCCGTCGTCGTAGGCGTCGTCGTCGGCGATGATGATGTCGGCGGTGATGTCATAACGTTGATGCCGACGGCAGGTTTACCTGCGAGCCCAAAGTCAAACGTCACTGTCGAAGGCGTCATCGTAGAGTCTGGTGAATGTGACCCTACTAGTCCGTACGATATCGACATCTTGATTTAAAAGATATCGCCGTGGTATATCAAAAATTCTAACCCGGTAATTTATGTATTCGCTGAGGTCTACCAATGGCAAATCAAGCAGAAGAGTGGCCACTATAGACAGGATTCCCTTTTTATACAGTTTCTATCGTACACATTTATCTGTGCATTGGGTGTCGAATCAAAAGCTGGAGCAATGGCAGAGATTTCGCCTTTCATTTTCCTTTGTTTCTGTATTTCAAATAAGGACCCGTTGTGACCTCATTTGTACCGATCTTAGTGTTGTACTCCATGTAGACATTATTTTCATAGTTCCTGTAGTATTGGATAAAAATGGCAGCAATAACTTAACTGACATATTCTGAAAATGCTATATAGTACCGTACGTTGATTAAAAAACAGTACTCTATAGAGAGAAATGGAAAATTGAGAAATGGAGAGTGGACACAAGTATTGATACGAGTTTTCCATTTCTCTTTACCAAAATACCAACTTGGAATCAACTGAAATAACAAAATTAGAATTGATACAGGCACGTCAAATACTACATGTATTTCAAATATTATCTGAAGTTGAAGCGGATTGAATTTCATCAGTTCATTTTTAATACACTCTCATTTGGGCCAAAGTTTAATCAATACTCGGCAACAGTTTGTTCACAAGACTTTATTTCTTTTAAAATCTATTCAACCGATTGTATTCCTTGCTAATTAAATTTGCACTGGTTTATCCCAGAATACTCAGAATTTTGTCATTTTAAATTATATACCTATGTCGACAACATGTTGCTCAATTATTTAAGATTGTAAAATTGAAGTTCACACTGTGTCTTTTGAAGAAAAAAAAACATGTAGACCTCAACATCTTGCAAAAATGACAGTTTTAATTATCTATAGTAGAAAATAGTTTGAATCCATGAACAACAGGAATACGATCTTAAAACAAAATCATCGTAATAACAAATAATTATGTAACAAGTGGTGCTAAGAATCAGACTTAAATTTGTTTCAAATCAATATCATATCAATAATGACAAATGAAATGTAAATAAATTATAAATAACTTACCTAATATTCACCTGAAATATATTTTCCACTGTATACCAAAGAAGATTGTTTTCAATTAACGCGTAATCATGATGATTTATAGTTTCTTCGTTCAAGATGAGATCGGGTAGAATATCAATGAAGTTATGATCCACAAAATATCCAGATTGTTTTCACGTATAGAGGTCGGGAAAATGATGATGCTACTACATGCGCGCTACCTGAATTGAAAAGTGATCACCAATCTGTTAATCAGTCGTTGTTGTTTCTGTGCTACGGACTTACTTTGCAAGTAACTTCCCGTTTATGGGATGCCTAAAGAATATTATCTCATTATGACCTCATTAAGTGTACTCATTGATTTCGATAGTACGCCGTTTCCTATTGGTGGATCTATAAAGTGTCTTCACCCCTAAGGTGGTGCAGTTGATGCAGGAATGTGATAGGCTGATCTAATTTCATTAGCGGATTGGCGGATCCAGGGATACAGCGCGAAAGCAGGATTTGTTAATAGACAAAAAAAAAGGGGGGGGGGAGGTAAAGATGGCCTTATAAAGGGAAAAGGTGTTTGTTAAAAATCGTTTGATCTGGGAAATATAATTATGGAGGGCCGCCCCTGAGCACCCATTGCATTCGCATCTGGGGTTGACCCACTCCTACTATATAGTCAATTGTCGCCCAATTCCAAATTGATTTGAATTTTGTTTTCTTGCTAGTTTGCTGGCTTGCAGGGGCCGATTGCTCGAAATGGTCTTAGCTATCCTCTTCTTGCTAAGACGTCTTAACTTCTTGTGCCACCCTCATAATCGTATGGACGCTAATGTCTATGTTACGAGGGTGGCACAAGAAGTAAAAACGTCTTAGCAAGAAGAGGATAGCTAGGACCATTTCGAGCAATTGGCCCCTGGCCTCACAATTCTTAGGAAAACGCAGCCCTCCCCCAAATTTTCTTTTGCTTTAAGAAGTGACGGTCGAATATAGGAATTGAGGGGGGGGCGTATCAACAACACGGGTGCAAATCTGACGCTAATAGCATTTTTTTTTTGTGGGGCACAACGCACTGGAAACAATATTTTGGGGTCAACCACCCATGTCCCCCCCCCCCCGCCATCTCTCTCATTTTGCCGCCCCCACTATTGGTTTGCTTGCCAAGCGATCATCACACGCAAAGTACTTCCCACCCTTCCATTTTTTTTTTTACAGATCCTGAATCCACTCATGAAATTCGCCAGCCTAAATATGGAATCATTCATGTGAAAATGTTAGGAACATTATATTTTAATCAACCTCTAATGTGAAACATATGCAGTGTTACCGGTTATCATGGTTATCAATGGAAGGGCGTTACAGATGATTCATCTGAAATGGTTTTGTTTGTTAATTAATTTCGTTATACGTCAAACGAATTGGTCACAGAAGAGACAACTCGTATGTTGTTTGATGATGATATTAATGTAGCTTTAAAAACTAAACTATAAAAGCATGTTAAGGGCTGCTTTGTATAATGATGATGATGATGACAATAATAGTAATAAAAATGTGAATAATGTTGAAATGAGAAGAAATTCAATTTAAAATAACATTCTTTTTTTTCAATCAACATTAAAAAGAAATCAATGATATACAAAAGATTATTCAACAATCTTATTAACAAACAAATTGCTTGAAAAAAAACATTGTCCGACCGACCAATATTTTTATCAAATGATAAAATGACGAATGCATGAACAAAAGAATTAATTTTGTTGTTTTATGAACAAGTTCAACTAATTGTCAAGCAAACCCCGAAATAGCAAATACGTGTTGGTTGAAGCTACCATATGTGGATATAGCCCCTTTCAAGTATATAATTATTTTACCTTGATTGACTGACATTGACCGCAACACTGAACCGTGACGTAATCAGACACGTTAAATCATTAGAAATCTATGACGCATGGTTTGGCCAATGGTTTTTAAAGATAGGGGATATCCCCAAGTTTTTACCTATTAATTCACTTATTACACAAAAGTGCTCATGGTTCTTTTTTCTTTTTTTTTTCTTTTCTTTTTTTACATTGTACGTATATATTTCATGCCTGTATTTCAATGTTCTTGCTTTTTTATATTCTTAATATCACATCATATAGATGATGTAAAATAGTTCTAACCAATCGTTTTATACTTAATTGATCTTTTTTGATAGATGAGTAAATTCGAATTGAAAGACACCGTTTTGTGAACCCGAGTTTTGTCTTCAATTTCATGAATATGCGTAAAATCTTATACAGTCTCCTTTTTTCCCGTTTTTTTTAAAATACATTTCTTAGTGAGTTTTTTTGTTGAAAAATGCATTAGGAATAAAATCCTCGTATTAATCTAAAACTATGCATTTATGGGAAAGCACCATAACACTGACTGTCATGACTGAAATATTTCTTTATCACTATTCCGTTTCAAAATCAATCGGGATGAGACATGATTATTTGAACGAACAGGAGTGAGCCTAAAGAGATCACTATCACATTGAAACAAATAAAGACCTGTAAACATGTAAATTACGATGAATCTTCACTTAGTCTTCTTCTTCCGCATGAATATCATACGCCAAAAAGACGCCAAAAGGGTTGATAATTATGGAGTACTGTATTTGTACCCCACTTCCTGCGATTGTGTAAGCCAATGGATCTGTGCAAAGGCTTAATATGTCAGTCATCCCACTATGGATGGGATAAAACTTGAACTTGTTGTATTTCACGTTTATTTCTCTTACTTTGACATCTTTTCATGGACATTCCACATAGAATGCAATGTCAATGGAGAACCTTTGGTTATTGAATGAATCATATTTTGATTTTCCACTTAATTGTTTCTTGCTGCAATTATTTTGTTCATCGAAATTTCATTTTTCGGTCACTCACCTCAAATTCATTACACAATACACGCACCGTAGGACGTGTTTGAAAAGTAGAGTTTTTGCCCCCAACGGGTAGGGGCTCTGTTATTATATTTTCAAAAACTCAAATAGGCTTGTAGGTAGATCGAAATAAAAGGGTTGAAGTCCAAGTTTTCACTTTTTAAGCAATTCCTACATGCCTTTTTAACACTGTAATTTCTGTTGTCTTTTTTTTATTGCATTTTGCCAAATAAATGTTAATTTAATTTTTAAAAAAAATCCCCCTGTTCCGCGGTTCTTGCCATAGTTCGATGAAACTGAGGTTATTGCCAGTATTGTCCTAGATCATAAATCATCTCTTTTTTTAATACTACATAATGATTTCCTTAGTAATTTCCATTTTAGTTCATGACAAGGTTATGGAATAATACATTTCATAATATGATTCGCGTTCATTCACCCATAACCATGGCAATGAGTATTATATTGTCACGTACCTCGATATGAAATGTATATAATGCACTCTAAAACAAATTTGATTAGAATAGGAAAACAATACAAACGGGGACACCTGGAGATCTAATCAAAATGATTAGAAAAATCTAATCATTTTTTTATGTGGAAATCCTATTATAATTACGAATAGGAAATCTCATCAAAATGATTAGATTCAATTAAAAAAATTAATACAAGTCACATATGATTATAAATCCATTTCAGAACGATTAGTTTCTATTCATAATAATATCATAAGACGATCTAATAAAAAAATGATTAGGTTGTTTTAGAGTGTGTATGCATGGAAATTATCATAAGAAGAGTCTATCAAATGATTTCTTTTTCAATAGGATCAGAAGATAATCAGGAGCCAAATTGTACGAAATACTTTTAGCTATCCTCTAAGACGCTTTGGCCTTTTGTGCCAGTCTCATAACATAGACCTATGTCAACGTTTGTGTCCATGTTAAAATTGGCCCCAAGTGAACAAAACAAATTTGGGGCAAATCGGACGACCAATAAGAAAGCTGAAAAGCCGCTTTTAGCTGGTAGCAGGCTTTTACCGTGATTAAATAAATACAATACATTACAATACAATACGAAACATTAGCAACTGATGACATCATATAGGTGCACAATTTATCATTTATCATATTCATATCCATATTATAAACTGTTGCCTTTTCCCCAAAAATATGAATTCATCAAAACCACATCTATAAGATCCCCTATTTGTATGCTTTTACACCATACTGTAGACATAAAAAATGGTGGTCAGTGGTGGTTAGAAGTGCACCCATGACGTCATCAAATTGGCGACATATCTGAAAATCCCACTGATTTTTTTCTTCAAATTATTACAAATTTATAACTTTTTTTTTATTACTAATCCGATTTTCGTCAAACTTTTTTTTTGTTCTGAAAAACGATTTTTTTTTTCTGCTATGGTGGGATTTTGTATATTGATTTTGTGTTTGTATTTGAATTTGTTGTTTTTATATGGAAAATAAAAACACCACCACCAACAACAACAACAGTTGTTTGCCATTATGAGGATTGGTGAAGTGTGCCCCCCTCCCCCCCCCCCCCATACTGACATGTACGGTGTGGGCGGGGGTATGCGATTAAAATACTGTTTCCCTTTAATTTCCATTGAAATTGTTTTTCAATTGATTCGTCATTGGGATATTCCTATATCAATGTTACAATTATAAATAAAAACGAATATAATCTTATCTTATTTATTGCTATTTTAGGGGGCACGAGAATGTGTGTCGTTGTATCCATTTGTAAGAAGTGAAGCAAAGTGAAGCAAAAAAAAAAACCCAAACACTAGGCAATTGTGCCAATATCTGTTGGATAAGTCACGTACAGTCAAACCTGTCTATAGTGGCCACTGTCTATAGTGACCACCTGTCTATAATGGCCACTTAAATTTATTCCCTCCAGGTGGAAATGCATGTCATATAACCTGTCTATAGTGGCCACCTGTCTACAGTGGCCATTTTTTCTGTTTCCCTTGGGGTGGCCTCTGTAGACAGGTTTGACTGTATATGTAATCCCCAATTTACATTGGTAAATCATTTGCTTTACCAATCTGCATGAACAACTTTTAAATCAGTTTGACAGATTTAACATTAACAAATGCTGCCAAGTGCACATTTGGTTATTTTCCGATTCTCCGCTCCATCCATCTTCATTTTTTTTCCGGGGGGG
>BQKZ01001169.1:35412-59069 GCA_036244855.1 Temnopleurus reevesii | reverse complement strand
GTAGACGATTTTTGTGCTTTTTTCTGTTAAATATTTATATCTTCATAATCTTCAGAATATTCTCCTTCAAGTGATACCAGATTCAGTGATTGAATGATATATTTTACTGTTTTATATTTGCTCAGAAATAAGGTGCATGCCTTTATAGACTTCCATCATAAATAATATCTCCTATCATGTAAACTACATGCACCTGAAGGAATCCTGCCCGATGACATTGCTCCGCATTGGAGAAAGCCAACCAAAGTAAGATTAGGATGTCTGATCATGTACCAAAACTCTGCAGAAAATCATGCCAATATTGGGCAAGAATGGTCACATTCTCTTATCAAGTATTTACAGTATGAACTGATTTATTTATCCCTTGTATTAGGTATGGATGTAAAGAAAAAATCTTCATGTGAAGAATATCTCCATTGTTTGTATGTTTCAGGGCTGTGAGAGCTCTGCTATTTAGCAGAAATCTGCTATTTTTATTTTTTTGTGCAATTTTAATTTCCGCTTTTTTCCCCTCTAATTTTCGCGATCGCGAGAATCTCATGCACTGCGAACATGTGTGTGAAATGAAGTGTGTTGTGGCGGAGAATTTCAAAATTCAAGTGCTTTATCGGAGGAATTGGAACTGAATTGCCATAGCATACAGGAAGTTTGATACGACTTTATTAGTCACTTCATGGACTTTCTGAATTAGCTCCGAATCTACATGATATCAGTGTCAAAATGTCGGTGGAACATAAGTGTGTGATTGTTCATCGCAGATCGGTTTTGGATACTGACGAGGACAAAAAGTGCAAAGACATTACAAATATAAAAAAAAAATCATCCCAACAGAATTCTAAACAATATTATTGTTTAGAATTCTGTTTGGATGGGTTTTTTTTTTTAAATATTTTTATTTTAAACCCCATTTCAGCCCCATAATAGTCCTAATTACAATGTAAACAAGTGATAATTTAGTTTTTTTTTATGGAGGTCCATAGGTGCTATGGTACATGTATGCTGTTCTGAACAATGTGCAAATGCACTCAACAGGAGTGCCAACGGATATTGCCATATTCCAAGTGAGGTCTTGAATAGAAGAGGGAAAGTCCTTGGTCTGGGATTTTCCCCACTTTATCACACAGTTTATGTTCTATGTTCTATTCTACATGCAATGTCTTCCATATCACTTGCTGGCAATGATGTGTATCTGTATGGTTTGGTCAGCAAAATGTTCACTTTAGACACATCTACGCTACGATTATTGATCATGTATAAATCCCTTACAGGCCAAGCCCCTAGCTATCTCATGAACTGTTAGAATTCAAGACTCAGAAACACACTCATAACCTTCAAAGCTCACAAGACAATCTTCTGCTACAGAGAGTCACACTTGTAGACAGAGCATGTACATGTATTTGCATGTGCAGCTCCCAAACTTTGGAATACACTCTCCTTTGATATACGAAATTCATTGTCACTGGAAATTTTCAAATCAAAACTAAAAACACATCTTTTCAACATCAAATTGTAATCATTACGACATATTTTACTCAGGAACATGTATGCCATTTATTCAGTGGAATGTCCTTGTCCCTGACCTAACAGATAAGAACTCTTAAAAGCACAGTAGAATATTTTCAAATAGTTTCTGCGCTATACAAATGTTATGTTATATGTTCTGATAACTAAAAATGTCATTCAGTGTGGAACGGCTTATTATTGGTACTGCTTTAATTTGGTTTTATATGATTCTAAAGATGGGCTATTCACTGTGGTTGTTGAGAGATTGTTCCAGTCCTTCACTCTTGTGATGAAAAATAAATCCTGGAAAGCCCTTGCCTTGTGGCAGATTTGAAGGAACTTTTGGTTATCTTTCCTTGTCATCCCAGGGTTACGTTGGACGAAATCACTGAGATTTATATCAATCAGACCCTTATTCATTTTGTAATGGGTACAAAGCCTCTGTTTCCTTCTAATTGATTGAAGTGATTCCCAGTCAAGATCGTTCAAAGATTTTGTGACAGATTCCTCTTTCCTCCGGTAATTTCTGGTGCAAAATCTAGCTGCTTGGTGCTTGATTCTCTCTATAGAAAGGATGTTTTCCTCTTCTTTGGCTTTGACTTTGGGATATGCCTTTGACTTTGTTCCTTGCAGAGTTAAGTGCCAATTTGTCACAGTCCGCACAGAACCAATGAACTTGCTTGTTATTGCAACTACTCAAGAAAGCGTAGCACTCGTCACTCATTTGCTGGCATGGCAAACAAGACCATTTCTCACACAGCTCGCATTCGATCATTTGACTTGTCTTTTTGGAACATCTTGAAAGTTTTCACTTTTTAATACTTTAGCAACTCCAATCGAGCTTGTCTTACGAGTGTCACCTATTGGTTTTGCTCCCTGTTTTTTTTTACTGCCTCGGTCTTGGGCTCTTTCTTATCTTTCTCTGATGGAAAATTGATGATTCTTTTGTCACTCTTCATCCCGCTATGTATACTTCTTTTTAGAACTTCTTCTTCCTCTTCCTCCATTTAGATTGGAGATAAGCAGCAAGTACTGCAAAAAGTTGTTTGGTCTCAAGCAAGTAGAATCATTGAATGACAGAGTTTTAGTCTAGGGTAATAGAGGCATGTGTTGCATGGATCCGATGTTGAGGGAAAGTGTTGTGAGGGTATTGGATTTATATACAACGAGTTCTGTACTGTCACCTATTACGTTCGGCCTCTGCTCCTCCGACAATGTTGATTTGGCTGTGTTTATTGTCTCGGATACGTCGCTGCCCAACTCTTCCCGTACAAGATTCAGCTGTCGATCTTCTTCGCCATTGGAAGTATGCTGTCTTGTATTCGATGAGGTCATGCAAAACTTAAAAGGGAGACAGTTTCTGAAGTTTTGTCTGAACTTTATCCTTAGTGCGAAATATATGTGATCATGTACTCGCAAAATCAATCAACGATCGTTGTTCATGAAATTCAGATCGATTTGATTGTGATACAAGATGAAAATAAAATCCATTAAAATCCAGTAGAATCCTCCTTATCAAACGGCGATCTTCTTCTAAAAGGCAATATAAAGAGGAAAATCTCTAAAATTTAAAGTTCAAAACAGAGCGCTTATTAAACATATCCGTCCTCCGCACGCGCCTTCCATGCCAGCCAGAATATTTTGCGTACTTCTTATAAATCCCAGGATCTCAGGGCCTCGTATATTGTTCTGAAAGTTGTATAGGGACAAGTGAAAATATTCTGACTTGCCCTGACATGTAATATCAAGAAGTAACTTGTGACAATTTTTCCCTCTTCTGCTTCACAGATCTCCAGTCTATAGCCTGCACACAGACCATCAAACAGAAAGAGATTGTCTTGGATCACCACTCTATCATGGAGTCTGGTCCTCATGATGATCCAATGGATTCCCTCTCCGACNGATCTACATGATATCAGTGTCAAAATGTCGGTGGAACATAAGTGTGTGATTGTTCATCGCAGATCGGTTTTGGATACTGACGAGGAGAAAAAGTGCAAAGACATTACAAATATAAAAAAAAAATCATCCCAACAGAATTCTAAACAATATTATTGTTTAGAATTCTGTTGGGATGGGTTTTTTTTTTAATATTTGTATTTTAAACCCCATTTCAGCCCCATAATAGTCCTAATTACAATGTAAACAAGTGATAATTTAGATTTTTTTTATGGAGGTCCATAGGTGCCATGGTATGCTGTTCTGAACAATGTGCAAATGCACTCAACAGGAGTGCCAACGGATATTGCCATATTCCAAGTGAGGTCTTGAATAGGAGAGGAAAAGTCCTTGGTCTGGGATTTTCACCACTTTATCACACAGTTTATGTTCTATTCTACATGCAATTGCTTCCACATCACTTGCTGGAAATGATGTGTATCTGTATGGTTTGGTCAGGAAAATGTTCACTTTAGACACATCTACGCTACGATTATTGATCATGTATAAATGCTATCTCATAATCTGTTAGAATTCAAGACTCAGAAACACACTCAAAACCTTCAAAGCTCACAAGACAATCTTCTGCTACAGAGAGTCACACTTGTAGACAGAGCATGTATTTGCGTGTGCAGCTCCCAAACTTCGGAATACACTCTCCTTTGATATACGAAATTCATTGTCACTGGAAATTTTCAAATCAAAACTAAAAACACATTTTTTCAACATCAAATTGTAATCATTACGACATATTTTACTCAGGAACATGTGTGCCATTTATTCAGTGGAATGTCCTTGTCCCTGATCTAACAGATAAGAATTCTTAAAAGCACAGTAGAATATTTTCAAATAGTTTCTGCGCTATACAAATGTTATGTTACATATTCTGATAACTAAAAATTTCATTCAGTGTGGAACAGCTTATTATTGGTTCTGCTTTAATTTGGTTTTGAATGATTCCAAAGATGGACTATTCACTATTGTTGTTGAGAGATTATTCCAGTCCTTTACTGATATGATGAAAAATGAATCCTGGAAAGCTCTTGCCTTGTGGTGGATTTGGGTTTCTTCTCAAATTTGATATTTCCACAATATAAAAATCTAAAATTTAAACAGAGAGCACTTATTAAAAATATTAAGCATGTCCTTCCTCCGCATGTGCCTTCCATGCCATCCAAAATATTTTTCTTACTTCTTATCACTAAAAATCTCAGGATAACGGGATCAAAAAACTTGTTAGATAATTGGGCCTTGTCTATTGTTCTGAAAGTTGTATAGGGACAAGTGAAAATATTCTTACTTGCCCTGACATGGTGTAGTGTTCATGATTCTTGCCTTTCAACCAGAGAGTCATAGATTTGAATCCCACCCATAGCGTTAATTTCCTTCAGCAAGAAATTCATCCACATTGTGCTGCACTCAACCCAGGTGAGATGAACTGGTACCTGGTAGAAATATTTATTCTTTGAAATGCCTAGTGTGCTAGTGGCTGCCGGACTAAAGCCAGGGTAATTATAATCCAAAGCGCCATAGGCAGTCAGCAGAGTGGATACATGCACTATATAAATTGCATCTATTATTATTATTATTATTATTAATTTCAATATGAAAATTGAGCAAAGAAATTGGGACTCCATCGGGATTCGAACCCGAGACCTCTGGATTGCTAGACCAGCGCTCTACCGCCTGAGCTATAGCAAGCCCTTATGCACTGTTCGTCCCAGAAACCCCTTTCAATGCTCTAGTCAGTAGTGGTCAGAAGCTAATTCCGAAAACTAACTAGTGACAATTTTCCCCCTTCTTCTTCATAGATCTCCAGTCTATAGCCTGCACACAGACCATCAAACAGAAAGAGATTGTCTTGGATCACCACTCTATCATGGAGTCTGGTCCTCATGATGATCCAATGGATTCCCTCTCCGACGTTTCTCCATTCCAAGGCAGCCAAGAGCTGAGCGACACTGCACTACGGATACCGTCGACTGGAAGTACTGAACATTTCACTCCTGTTGTCACGGTTACACAGGGAGCGACATCCGGGGGTGAAATCACGACACAGACTGAGTTGTATATGTCACAGATGCAGGACTTATCACCAACTGATCTAGTCATGCCCTCTCAGGATTCATCCATTGCAAAGACAAGTGCCTCTCTGCTGATATCCTCAGAAACAGCCGAACCCTTGGCGGACCCAGCTCAGATCGAAAAGCTTGTCTCATCTGAGTTCATGCTTGTTCCACCAACAAAGGTCCTTCCTATGGCTTCTTCATCGCAAATCACCACTACAACATCTCACCTGACGATGACATCATCAAGCTCCTCCTCCTCAGAACTCTTAACTTCCACAACATCATCCCCACAGCTCAATACGAGGGTTTCATACTCTACCCCCGCCTTACCAACTCTCCCTCCACTGACTGGCTTAGTTCCAACCGCGATGGCTGATGCCTCCAACCAGAAACCAACTCTTGATTCTCTCGTCCTGCCATCAGATAATCCTGATTCTCTGGCCCTTCCTACAACTAGTCCGAACTCCTTGACCCTTCCTTCGTGTAATCCCGACACTCTTGCTCTCCCTGCTAATCCTTCAAATCTCCTGGAGGAAGCCAGTAGGCTGATCAGGAAGGACTGTGATGCTGATGGTGGCACCGCAGGAGGGACAGCCTTCACGACCTGCTGGGATGATACTTTTGAAGAGGGCGCAACGTCTTTGTCTCCAATGGATGATCAGGAATACCCCGAATCCTTCACAGAGGGATGGTCTGTACTCTTCAAGAAGAAGTTTAGTCCATACTTTGGTAAGTTGTGTATTTTGCCTCTTCTTGTAAAATATATGAGATACCCCCACGCAGGCCTCCTCTGCTACTTTTTTCTTTCAATAGTCTCGGCAAGTGGTAAACAAGTTTTTTAGAATTATTTTGACTTCACTTTTGGAGCCGCTTTCGTATGGGAAATTTGAGGTGAAGAAGGCAGTGAAAAGCCAAAGAATATATGAAAATTACCCCTCAGGTTTTATTTCTCATGTTTTTAAAAATTATTTCATTGCGATTTTTAGGTTATTGAAGTTCGTCTGAAGGAAATTAGGAAGGACCTTAAATGCTGTTATATTTGTCTGTCTGTCCATTTGTCTGTCAACAATCCTCTGTTTTATCTCTCTATGGCCTTGGGGGTGTTGTTCAAAAATTGCAATTGATTGCAAATTGCAGTTGATCGGGATGTGCCAATCAAAATCATTGTTTCATGCGTGCCTTGTTAGAAGCGCATATATCATGCGTGAATGAAAATGCGCAATACAATTTGTAAGTTCTGATTTGCAGTTTATTTGCAATTAATTGGAACTTTTGAACAACACCCCCTTAATCTTACATCCAATTGACCAAACTTTTTTTGGTATCTATCTTTTTAGAAACTAACTGATATCTACCCCTCTTTCATTTATGATGTGTGATATGGCTTAAAGGTTAAAGATAATTAATGCACAATCCGACAACTGCTTTGGACTCTGTCCACATTTTAACAACAAGAAAAAAATATGATTATGTAATGCAGGTCAGGCTGTACATACCCTGTAATAAATCTAAATAAAACAGATTCATTGCAGTGTGCGACAAGAACTTTAATACTAAGTTACTTGCCCTTTTGGGCAAGTGGTTTTTCAAACACGTGCCTGAATTTCTCTTATCCAAATTTTCAGAGCAAACAAAAACAGCCAAACACACATATACAACATCACATTTGGTTGAGCTGTCTGTGAAGTTGGTTAAATGAAATATCTTGCAATTGGATTCTCACAAAGAATTCTCTGACAGTCAATAATTAATACTCTTGGACCTAAAAACCATTACTTGCCCATTTGGACAAGTGACAATTTCATTTACTTGCCCAATGGCTAAATTTTGTTGCCCCGGGCATTCAAGCACGTGGGTTTGTAGCGCCCTGCATTATTTTTAACGAAAGTGTTATCAGGGGTTGTTCTTTAACAAATGCCTTACCGTTTTTTTTCTTCATGGCAGGATATGTCAACACACTCTTGGAAGCAGAAGAGCTTGTCCAGACGTTTGAAATGTGCACCGAGTCACACTTCATCAGCATCAAACGTTGCAACAAAACTTGCTTTCAGATCAACGCCACCAAGGGCCGGCCGTTTCGCTACACGCCGATCGTCATCCGAGGCAACAAGGTGCCTCTGGACAGTGTCCCGTATTATCACGGTGGGCAGGCCATGTACTGCTGCCATCTCGGGAACAAACGTAAGGAACCGCCGAAGGATCGACCTTTGAAGAATCCCAACGAAAGGGCACACAGCAAGAAGGTCGGTTGTGAAGCGCAGATCGTGTTCCGTGTCGTTGCACTGTTTCCCGAACACAAACTGAAGTATAACACGGAACACCACCGGCTGACAACGTCACAGAGACTCTCAAGTTTGTTCATGGAAGGGGGGACGGATATCCCGGTAGAATGGAGGGTGTATATTCTGCTTCCAAAACGGAGCGCACATAGGAATCATGAGTTAGTCCGCACGCTGCGTCTCCGGGACCGGCCGCTGGACCGAAGACTGATCGGACGGATCTGCCAGCTGGTGCAGATGGGACTGACGAATACTCACACTATTCAGAAACATGTTGTGCACTTTGCTGAGAATGTCCTCACTAAGGAAGGATTGAGTTGGAAAAGTAGGAAGGATATCTGTGGAAGCAGGCAAGTCTGGTGGTATCGCAAACAGGTATCTTTTTCACTTTTCGTTATATCTTTGTGTTCTTTAGGAATTAAAGGGTAACCAACCCCTTTGAGTTATCATGCGCTCATTGAAAGAAGAAAAACCAGATGAACAAAATGAAAATTTCAGCAAAATCGGACATGTTCAAAGTTACAAATATTCAAAGTCACAGAGATATGATGATCCCTGCCGCTGATGGGGATCTGTGTGATCGGCAATATTGATGGAATCTGTGATGTCATATCGGACAACTCCTTATTCACTCTGTATACAAATTTTCACATTTTCTTCTTTTTTGGTTTTCTGCTGGAGTACAGCATTCCTTTATCGATTACTTTATGTATTTTGAGAAGAATCATGTTGAACCCTTGTAAACGCTAAATTTTTACATAAGTCCATTTTAAAAAATTCTATGTACAAGGTGAATGAGGAGTTGTCCGACACAACGTCACCAATCCCGTTGATGTTGCCTATCGCAGAGATCCCCATCAGCAACAGGCATCGTAATATCACTGAGGATTTAAAAAATCAGAACTTTTGAACGGATTGTCCGATTTTGCTCAAATTTTCACAGTCTGTTCATCTGATTTTTCTTCATTCAATGAGAACGTAACAATTTGAGGGCTTGGTTCCCATTTGAAATAGGAAGCATGTAAATATTGTAAAACTAAACTTCTAGCACTCTATACAATTGTGCCTTAGAGTTTGTTAATCCAAGAGAAAATGCATGCATTTATTTAAAATGCATTTTACATAGAAATCATAATTTGCTTTAATATTCTTTTGATACAAATCCATATATACCCAATTTGAGTTAAGTGTATAGCCAATCATTTGATCAGTTACTAGAAATCAAATCAATTAGCAAAGCATAACCAAATATGATTGGATGAGTAAAAGTGACCACACGCGCCACGACTCAGCCACCTTACGACCGGCTTGCGACCGAGTGATTTGAGCTGTGACGTCATGACTCTGAGTTTGCCAGTCTCACTCAGTTGTAAGCAAATGGCAAGGCAAGTCGTGAGGATTTGGCATGTTGAATCCTTCCAACCGAGTTATAAGCTCACCCCAAATCAGAAGAGCTTTGATCATGTTGATTGTGAGGTCAAAATGAAATAAAAATCATGTCTGTCAAGCATGACATTGAAATTTTCACGCATATTTTACTTCTGTGCAGCCCAAATCTAACAATCGGAATGCAGTAGTGGGGTCAGATCGCAAGATTTGCGATGGCAATGCTTACGCAAGCTAGTTGAGTCATAGCGTGTGCGGTCGGCTTAAGTTAATGCTAAAATTTTTACCTCTATGTGATCGTTTAACAAATACTTCTAATGAGTCACAAATGCACAGCAAACTCATGAAGGAAACAATATAATTCTGCTCTAATTTGTCAACAGATTTTAATATTTTGATTGAATTTGTTTATCTTAAGAAGAACTAAATCACATGCATGAACTTCTAATATTAGCCTTCGGGTTGCAACGGAGTAGTTTTTATTATATTTGTGTACTCCAACGTCTTTCTGTTTTTGATGAAATATCATTTGTAATACAAAGTCTTTCCATTTATATTTCATTCATTCAGGTGCAAGATCACATGAAGACAATGACGCTGGAGACATCCAAATTCCAAGAGATGATACGAGAAGTTGATGACATCGCTTACAGACACAACTACCACGGCTACATCGAGGAGACATCATCCGAATGCGAACTCGACGATTCTCCTCAAGGGAGGTGGAAGCGACGCACGGATAAGAAAAACCGCCAGAGCTACGAGAAACAGCTGGCGAATTTGAAATCGGAATGTTTCGTAGAACTCCAGCAGTTTGTGAATAACGTTCAGGCGTGCACGCAGGTCGAAGTGCTTGCGAGAATGTTGGGTGATATGAGGACGTTCAGGCAGACGTTTGAGAGGGAATCGACGTCACCTTGGAAGGAAGATGGTTTTGTTAGGAAGCATGACGGTAGCCAATCGTCGTTGTCGAATAATATTATACAGTTGTTCACCGTTGATTCGGCGCAAGATATCAATCAACTCGTACAATTGCATGTAGCTGATATAGAGCCCAATAATGCATAGGGAATGACTCAACGCAAGATATCGTTGTAAGATATTGACCAACTCGTACAATTACATGTACATGTAGCTGATATGGAACCCAATAGTGCATAGTAAATATATCAATCAACTCGTACAATTGCACGTAGCTGATGTAGAACCCAATAATGCATTGCGACAAGATAGAGAATCGAAGGAACCATCAATCTCAGATATACACAACTAATTCAATACATACTTAGAGGGTGTTGTTCAAAATCAACTGCAAATCAACTGCAACTTTGCAAATTGTAGCATGCATTTTCATTCGTGCACGGTATGCACAGTTAACAAGATGCGCATGAAACAATGATTTTCAGTTGCACGTTCCGATCAACTGCAAATTGAGATCAATTGCAACTTTTGAACAACACCGCACAGGAGCTTGAACATAAAAGCGAATAGATATTTTTTGTTTGGAGAAATCAAAATCTGAATTTCTATTCCACTCTGTAATTTTTTCTATCATGCAGACCTCCCATCCATTACATGTAGGAATTTTGAGGAAAAGAATATTAATTTTTAACTATTTTAGAGTTTTCAAGCCAATTTCAAAAATGTTCTTGATAAATTGACCATACAGTCATATATGGAAAACATGGTTTCTTTCATCTCTTTTCAGAAAATCATTCCTCTTTTACTGTTATATTCGTCAAGAGGTCTGATCATGTTTTAAAATATCAAGGGCAATATTTGAACATTTGTAAATCTAGCAGAGTTTTTTTTCTTTTGGGGGAGGGGGGGGGGAATGGGGCGTGGACGCTGATTCAGATTCCCATGTCATGTACTTCATTAGATCAATTGATTCATTTTCAGTCCATCCATGCAATTTTGGTTACATGCGTTTCACTTTATTCTACTCTCAAATGACACATAAAAACTTATTACATGCAGGGCACTACATGGAGGCTCACTTAACTCTTGCTACTGTATAAGCTGAAATTTTTGCTGGGGATAAAATTTGCGACCATGAATTTGCTAAAATTCTCACACATTATAATGCCCATAGACTCGTGTATTATAATCTCTCAACACATGAAATTAACCACCTGCTTAGGAGTGAAAAGGTCTAAAATTCTATGAATTTGGTAAAATTGTATGTACGCTAAAATATTGGCTTTTACAGTATTTGATTTACCCACCGAGATAAATATCATGATGCATCTTAGATGCAAAGTTTGATTATATCGTGTTTAAATAATTGTTTTTGCAACCTCAATTGCAAGTAATTGATTTGGGTTAGGATTGGATATCATTTTCAGTTGCAATATTGTGTGAAAAAAAGAAATCAGGAAAATTGCACATTGTTTCAGAAGGAAAGTCCCTTCACTCTATCTTGGTCTGTAATGACTTTGTTTTACAGATGTAGCAGGGTGCTACAAGAATTTTTTGCACCACTTGCCCAACAGCGCAAGTGGCTTATCAAATTAATGGCCCAAACACAATTTCTATATGCCTTTTTAGGCAAGTGACAATCTTATTTATTTGCCCAATAGCTCACTTTTGTTGCCCTAGGCATTCGGGCAAGTGGGTTTGTAGCGCCCTGATGTAGGCTTCATTTTTTTTTTTGGTTTACTTTTATGATGGAGATATCTTAAAGGTATAGATTCGTAATGACCGGGATGCAGAAAGTGATGTTAAACGAGCTGATGTATTCACAAGTTGCTTTACATGCCTAAATATATCCGTATAGGATATTAAGAGTACATTTTTGCTCGTATTCTGTGTATTTTACGTCGAACACGTCAATCAGCCATTATTCCTACGGTGTGCTAAGTGCTTTAGCACGGGGGAGCGTCGGCCTGAAATGGGCGGTGCGATCGGTGGTATTGTCTGCGGTGTGTGAGTTCGCGTTCATTTTGTACGTGAAGCATGTTCTGTAAGGGAGTACGACCGCAGCATGATTTTTTATTTTGCGATAATTAAGCCATTTCTAGGTCTATTTCTTTCAAACAAACTATGAACATGCTCTAATTTACCATTGAAAAACTGCATTATGGTAATAATTTTACTGCAGCTCGCAAACTAGTTAAATATCTGAAGCGCCCTCCTCCCAAAACTGGTCTATCGCTTTAAGGGATACCAACCCCTGGAATTAAGATTGAATGAAGAAAAATCAGATGAACAAACTGAAAATTTGAGCAAAATGAGACAACCTGATGTAGATCCGTGTTATCGGCAAATTCGATGGAATCTGTGATGTCATGTCGTTTTTTTTGGAAAAGTCAACAATAATTTTCGGTTTGGATATTGCATGCATGTCTTTATCGATTCTGCATGTATTTTGAGAAGAATCATGTTGCAAAATTATTCTAAATTGTACATTAATCCATCTTTAAAAATTACATGTACAAAGTGAATGAGGAGTTGTCCGACATGACGTCACAGATTCCATCAATGTTGCCGATCACACGGATCCCCATGAGCAACAGTGATCTTCAAATCTCAGTGAATTGGAAGATTGGTAACATTTGAACGGGTTGTCCGATTTTGCTCAACTTTTTAGTTTGTTCATTGGATTTTCTTCATTCGATGAGAACATGACAATTCCAGGGGTTGATTCCCCTTTGAATCCAGAGCTTCAGTACCAACTTGTACTATTTTATCTTATTCGGTAGGATCTTTTGTGTGAAAATAGAACACTTAGTGGGAATTCACAAAGGTGGTTTAATTTAGTTTATGGTCTAAATCTGGTACAAAACCTTAGGTAGAGAACAAGTGGTAAGCATAATTGTAAAGTATGCAAATGTTGTTTTCAACCTTTAACTTATACGGTGGAAACTCGGTATAACGAGGTGCTCTGACCCCAATTCATCTCATTATTACAAGGTTCTACTGAAATGATGATGCGATACTCAACCTTTCAATAAAAGAAGACTAACTTAGAAACTGATTTGTTTTGTCTCATGGCTCATACTTAATTTATTTTCATTGAAACATTTTCACAATTTTCACATAATCATCACATTGCATCTTATACAGCTTTACTTTTTCATAAGACAACCACATTGAATTCAAGTCCATCGCGTCGTACAAATAATAGTAGCAAAAGTATATAAAAGAAATATTAATGTATAAACAAAATCATGCAAACATAAATATTTCAACTCTATTTCAATAATATACACAGTTAAAAATAATCTAGATTCTTTGGAGTTATAAAGAAAATAAATCATAACTTTGAAGTTCAAGGAATCATAATGACGTTATTACAATTAAACAAAACCTCATAAAATAATCAAAATTACAGTCAATCTTGCATAAGTCGAATCTGTTGGGACTGAAGAAATAGCTTCCACTTCGAAAATTTGACTTATGAGAGGTAAAAACAATAGAATATAAAGAGGAGGGACTAGAAAAGCCCTTCGACTTAGGTGATTATTTGACTTATGCGAGGTCGACTTATGCAAGGTTGACTGTATTATCATACTCTATTAAAGCTTAAACATGAAAGAGTTGTGATATATTATGGTATGCTTTCATTAAGCAATTGCCTTATCAATACAATTTAGCACTCGCGCAGCCAGCCAGATAACACACAATGGCATGTATTTCTATAATGAGGTTTACCTTAACCCTTTACCTTAACCCTGGTCTAAATAACAGCTAAGTCCCAGGTTAAGTTAAACCCCACCATTGGAATACGGGCCAATATGTTGGCGGTCCAACAATCTTTCGAGATATACAAAGACCCAAACAATGTTTTGTGTGTCCAGCTGGCTGTGCTACATGTGTATTACAGCATATTACAACTTGCCTTTGGAGTAACTAATTCTAAATACAATTAATGATATTATTCAATGGATATTTTATTAAAAAAATTAAGGTCATGTTATGATTTCATGGTAAACTTAGGGGGTGTTGTTGAAAAGTTGCAATTGATTGCAAATCAACTGGAAATCAGTTGCAAATTTTAACGCGCATTATCATTTGCGCTTGATATACGCTTCTAACAAGATACGCGCTTCTAACAAGATACACAAGAAACAATTTTGATTGGTGCATTCCGATCAACTACAACTCGCGATCAATTGAAACTTTTGAACAACACCCCCTTAAAAGGACAATTTCTGGTCTGTATACTTTAGACTCAATTATTATTATCATTATTATCAGTATTATTATTAGGTCTTCTTAATACAGGGTAGCCCTTTCAATAATGAAATTGATCTACCAAGACTCAATTAATGAACTTTTCTGAAATTGAATTGAACGCTCACATCTATCTTGATAAAGACCACCCAAGGGAGACAGAAAATGGGGTCTTGAGCAGGTAGTCTCTAAAAAAAAAAAAAGGTTCATTTATATGTAAATTGCTATCTAGGGAATTAACAAAGGTGGTCTTTATGGACAAGTCGTCTTTCTATTGGTGTTCGCTAAAACAGGTTTAACTGTACAAGTTCATTCAAATAATCTATGATTTCAATGAACTGCAAACCCTTCTTATACTGTTCTTAATAGCTCAACTCTCGGAAGGTGTGCCGCCAACTAATGTAAATGGTTTCAGCTGAGCAATGTAGTTAGATTTGTGCAATAAAAATAGTGTAAAGTAAGTTTTTGTAATACTGATCCTGCTTTAAGTTCAGCAAATTATGTCAGTTGGAGAAAATATAGTTCAAGATAAACAGAATAACTCCCCTTTTTATTACTTGTTATTATGCACTTCTAAATCACCTAGAGGGGCAAGTCAGAATTCTTTGGTTAACTGCAATCTCTTTAAACTCCGAACAATGAAAATGGTCTAGTGATTCAGCTTGTTCTTAGGTTTATAGTGATGACCAAAGAATCCTGACTTAATATACCGTATAAATGGCAACTATTGCGTATTAACTCTGTATTTTTTATTCATATAATTTTGTCTATTCATAACATTAAAGACAAGATATATTTCAAGTTTTTCACTTGAAACATAAATGAAATAGATATCAAAACCCACGAAACAAGTGATGGCAACATATCTTAAATAATAATAATAATAATAATAATAATAATAATAATAATAATACACAACATTGATATAGCGCTTAATACGAGGTGTTTCTAAGCGCTCTGTGAATTATAACCCGGCTTTAGCATGGCTCTCATTTTGATACAATTGTATTATTCCCCCTTTTCTCATCTCCATACTGTATTTGATTACAATAACATAGACTGAGGATGACATCAAAATAAATGCATAGTAGGGCTATGTACACGCTTGCATATACAAACACTTATTGCACAATAAATAAATAAATATATATAATATATATGTATACTTCTTTTTACAGTACATCAATATCTTGGACTTCCATAAATAACATGGAATGGATTGTACATTTGACAGATATCAATATCTATACCACAGCACGACATAGATGCATACAGATCAACATTTACAAATAAACATACATGTATATGATAAATGTTTAAAATGGAA
The DNA here is from genome assembly GCA_036244855.1 of Temnopleurus reevesii. Classification (NCBI taxonomy): domain Eukaryota; kingdom Metazoa; phylum Echinodermata; class Echinoidea; order Temnopleuroida; family Temnopleuridae; genus Temnopleurus; species Temnopleurus reevesii. Next base: position 43,389 of record BQKZ01001169.1, on the reverse strand, counting down.
AGTACTGATTAGCCTGTGAATTGTCAAAATCTAATCATAGTCATAACAATAATGATAATAATGTCAATATATCCTACATGACGCTTTTCCCATACGGCCCAAAGCGTTCTAACAATATGATTACCCATGTCACAGGATATATAAACTGCACATAATAAAATTCCTTAAGCCCTGGTCACATAGGACCCCGGAAGCAACACGATTCACCCCGACTCTTTGTTAATTTACAGTTAACTGCTTCAGAACAAAGAGTCGGGGTGAATCGTGTTGCTTCCGGGGTCCTATGTGACCGGGGCATTAGCTCCCTAGGGAGCTTACACGATGTCAGCCTACATGTATGTTACAGTGGCAACAGAAATCTTCATATCCTACATCAGGTACCCATTATGTGCAGCAGTGTGGATAAATTTCTAGCTGAAGGAAAATAACACCATGGGCGAGATTTCACCACTAAACCAAGGCGCTTCCACTCAATTTTAATCAATTTAATTAATGGTGAAAATAATGTGTAATGAATTGATCAATGCAGAGCGCAATCAGCATTGCTTGCTACCTAGTAACTCTCATGACAATGAGATCGCTGAACCATATTCATTCTTCTGAGCTTTCATAGTGATAACAGGTAGCATGGAATTTTGACTGGCAATGTACTTCATCAGCTGAAATTTTTGCTGGGGTTTTATATACGCTAATTTCACGACCATGAATACTTTAAATTTGCACTGGGTACGATGGCCATAAACTTGTGTACAATGACCTTTCAAAAATTGAAACTAGCAATCCACTGATCAGACTTTAGTTAATTTATGTACAGAAAAAAACATTGGCTTTCGAAATAGTTGTAAGGATTCAGAATATCACTGAGGCCCATGTAACACTTCTGTGATTATGTGATTATGAATTTTGTGTTCCTCAAATTCTGACTCGATTTAGAATGAAGGATGCACAAAGAATACATTTTCAAAACAGTTGCATTCTGACACAGTTCTCTCTCTCTTAGAAAAAGATGATGTCTTGAAAAATGCTCATATAGGCCTTTAAGATTTACCTTTTCTTTTTCATTTCCCCTTTTTTGTTTCTATAGAACCACTTTGAATATTGGGAAAGAATTCTCTTCTTATCCCAACATGGATAAGCATTGATTAACAATGCATTTCCGAGATGCTATGAAAAATATTCACAGGTACTATTGGGGAGGAATCGAACCCATGATCTCCTTATGAAAAGACAGGTGTCTTACCACTAGACCATATGGTAAATTGATATTCACACAGTACCTGCTATTAAACCAATGGACCCCGCCACAACCATCAACTCTCGATGGTCTAGTGGTAAAACACCTGTCTAGTCATCGAGAGATCGTGAGTTTGATTCCTACCCGAGTATGAATTTTAATATTTTTCACAGCATTGCGGAAACGCACTGTCAATCAGTGTTTATCTATGTTGGGGGATAAGGCAAGAATTATTTAAATTATTATCTACCCAACATAAATATCATTTGATTCACACTTATAAAATAAAAGGTGGGGAGGGGGGTTCCCTTTAAAAGGTCTTTCTATATACCTGCCGTCATCCACGTCAAGCTTCACCGCTCATGATGACGGTCTCCTGCGTTCCTTTACTTTATCTAAATTAATTTGATACTTTGTGTTTCTCTTTTTCATATTACTATTCTATGTATGTTAAAATTTACTATTTATTTGTATTTATGTTAAATATTTGTATTGTAAATCATTCATTTGAACGCAGAAATAAAATAAAATAAAATAAAATCAAACCTAAATACATATTACAATAATATGCATGATGTACATGAAGGGGTCTGCCCAATTCTCGCAACCGACAATACAACACTCAACTTAAGAATCGCAGATCGCGCTATGCAGTTTTAACTAGAATGACGTCATATAAGTTGACTTACCTTCTTCCGGTTACGTATATTTGCATGTTTTCATTTTCGCAAAGGATCTAGATAAAAAAATCATGTTTGTTTTGCACGTTATGTTAAATATTTCCTGATATTAACTTTCATTACACCAAGGTTTGTTTCTTTTATACAGTACCAAGTACCTTTGATAGTGCTAAAAGAAGAAAAATGGGCAATTATCCCAAAGCATAGCCATGGCACGTGTTATTAGCTTCCAAAACCGGAAGTCCCCTAGTCAACTGTAACGGAACAATATCAGCGATATCATGAGATATTGTTTATTATTATCTATATGAGAGTTTTAAGCCGTACAATATTAAGCCATATTGTACGGCTTCAATTTTACGCTTGCGCAAAGCAGTGACCAGCCTTCTGGTATATGTAAAGATAATAATAATTATATTGGATGGCTTTATTTCATGAAATACCGGGAATATTGCACTCGTTAGGGCCAATATTGCCATAACTCGTGCAATATTCCCTGGTATTCCATTCATTGCCATCCAATATTTATATAAATATTGGGTATTGTTAGTTGCGAGAATTGAATTGAAGTTAATACTACATCAATTCATGAACAATACTTAACACCTGAAGATGTAAATGGAAGAATTACAAGCTATGAATACGGCGCACCAAATGCAAGGAGTTTGTATCATACTGCAACTCTGAGCAGCTTTGAGATAAAATCAACAAGGAAAAAATTACTCCAAGACTTTGGATGGGTTTGGCAACTGAACCTTCAGACAGCTTCTTGGTAAGTGAACATTCTCCCCATAAGCATATACCAAATTTGAAGAAGCCTAAAACATTGGGAAAATGTCCTGCACTGTGCATTCTCTGTGTATTTCTAGGAGAGGCAATTAAAACAAGTTGCAAGTGAGAGTGCTGGGAAGTGGGTGGATCTAGCATCAAAGGAAACGGCATTGGAGAAAGAGATAACTAGGAATAAGAAACTACAAAGAGCTGTTAAAAGAACAAGAGATCAGAAAAATTATACTTAGACTTTGTTTTCAATTTTTGTGGGACATGTTGACGGACCACCTCATTCTTGCTTCAAAATCTTGATAAAATTATAAAAACAGATTCAGAGAGTTGTGAAGTGAATGGGTCTAGCATCAAAGGAAACGGCCTTGAAGAAAGAGGGAGCTCGGAATGAGAAACTACAAAGAGCTGTTAAAAGAACAAGAGATCAGGAAGATTATAGGATGAAAAAAAACAGAAATTGGAAAATAAAATAAATCCTGATTAACATGGGGATGGAAAAAGTAAGATATGGATAAGAGAAAGGAAATGAAGAGGAAGAAGAAAGAAGAAGATGCCAATCAAAGAAAGGAAACAAAAAACTTGGAAGAATGCCACACAATAGCATTGAAGGTTCCAAAAGGACTGGGGGGAGGTCAAAAAGAAACTGGCGGAGGGGGTGACCTATAAGTGAGAGCTAATAAGTTCTGAACAAAGAACAAGGCATGTATAGCTGATATCCCCCGTTCATGTTGATCGAGAGAAGAAACAAAAGTCATGGCAGAAAGCCATACAGCAGCTTCGAATCAGCATTGGTGGTTAACCGTTCTCACTGGACTTGGGAGGAAGTGAAAAAGAAATGGGAGTGCATGGGGACCTCGAAAGTTCAAGCTAATACGTACACAACCAAGAATAACAAGACAGATTTGGCTAATATCCTCCTTAAATGCAATCAAAGAGAGGAAACAAAAAGCCTGGAGAGATGCAACACAGTAGCTGCTTGTCAGCATTAGAGGATCCAACAGGACTTGGGGTGAGATAAAAAAGAAATTGGTCGCGAAGTTGAGAGGGGGGGGGGGGTGACCTGAAACTGCAAGCGAACAAATATGCAACCCCAAAATAGCAAAACAGGTTAGAGAGCTATTTTCTCTTAATGATAAAATTGCACCACAAAGATGCAATTGAAGTAGACTTTTTTTTTCATTTGCTGCTCTGAACATTAAATGGAGGATACCCAAAGGCAAAAACAACGGTAAGTGCCCTAAAGTACGGTAACTGCCCAAAATTGCGGTAAAGTTACCGCAGGCAGTTTACAATCCGTTGCATAAAGCCACCAGCGGTAAAGTCCAACAGTATCTCCCCCAAAATCAACGGTAACTATACCGCAGCCCCAGACCCTCGCGGTATCTCTAGAAATCAGCTGTAGACCTATCTTCTAAATCAGTTGCAGTGGCTTGGTTACAATCATGGCTGCCTTTTTCATCCTGCTAGAGTACGACGAGTACAACCGAGGATTGCGCCAAGAGAGGGTATTTCGGGACAGAACAAATCCATTCGATTTGTTCAATGATCAGGAAATGTTCAAGAGATACAGATTCAATAGAAGAGGCTGTACCTACATTATAGACAAGATTGCCCCAATTATAACCCACCCAACACACAGGAACCACGCGATCCCAGCCAGTTTGCAAACCTTCATAGCACTCAAGTATTTCACGACTGGATGCGTACTCGAGACAACAGGAACCATACATGGGGTGGATAAGAGCACGGCATCTAGGTGGATAAGAGCACGGCATCTAGGTCAATAAGAGCACGGCATCTAGGTGCATTCACAGTGTAGCAGAGGCTTTATTTTCGCTCCGAAATGAGGTATGTGCTCTTCATCATCTGAAGAAAATCACAGAGATATTTTTTTAATACACAGGCGGGCCATATCCGCATCGGTATATTAATGCACGGGCCTAGCCCGCTGGTGATTTCCACAGTTAGCTATCATGCAGCGGAGGAAATCCTCAACGAAAACTCATGATGATTTGGGACTTAAATCATTGCACTTTCTCAGACATTATAACCGCTCTTTCTAAAAATTGAAACTGCTGCAGACGACGTTGATGTTTACATTTGGCATTTTTACGCCCCTTGGAATCCCGCGAATATGATTTGCATACGATTTGCATAACATTCATCCTCGTTCGTGACGATTGACAACGTTGAAAACAATTATCGATGATAACCATCCTATGACAAGTTACTATAAGTTTTATGCAACGGATTGTAAGAATTATGGCAAGATGTCATAGAAGTGAGATACAATTATTGTAACTCCTATGACATCTTCTATTATAAGTCAGAGCTTTATGCAGCGGGGAGAGTTAATAAATATGCAACCAAGAAGAACAAGGCAGTCGCTTAGAAATATATTTTTCTCTCTATGGCAATTGATATTAACTTAATCTCGATGCTTTACTGATCTATTTGATGGATAACATATTTTATCGTTCCATGTAGATCAAAGGAATGAAGAACACCTAGATACGTGGACATATTACCACAAATTTCTCTTATTTCACAGATTCTCCTACTTCTCAAACTGTTTTGGAACAAAATTATGTGATGAATAGCATGGGCATATTAGTCAGGATATCTATTTGAATTTCGGCAAGTTGAAAACCATTTATAATTTGTGATAAATGAGAAAATAAGCCGGTTTGACAAGCCCACTTAGGCACCTTTTTCAAGTTAATAAACAAACAAATTGCAATTCCTATGCTAGATTACATAATCCCAAGAAAAAAATAACAAGGCATAATCTTTACTGGTTTTTCGACTCTTCTACCGACTCTTACAAACTCAGCTTTTCCCATGGACTCTAAAGAATTGGGATGAGCTCCCGCAATCCACCATGGAGTTATCATCTATTGAACAATTTAAAAGAAATATATCTATAGCATAAATGCTAACCATTCAGGAGGAAAATGGAAATTGTATTATATTTCCTGGTAACATTTCCTTATTATAATAATATATGCTGTTGAATCTATTGAAACCCGAATTATTTGTAGATTTTTTTTTCTTTCTTTCTTTTTCTTCTTTTCAATATGAGACATTCATCTTATGTAATCTCAGTCAATTCAATCCTATTGGTCACCTAGGTGGGATTGATGGTCAAAAACGGATCATAATTATGATGTCTTACATGGCTGATATTTTTTATCTCCTATCAATAAGGTGTTTCTAGTTTGACAGGCACATTTTTAGATTTTGGTTGGCAGGTATATGATTTGGACCTTCAGTGCAACCCACCTCCCTCCCCAAAATAGTTTTTGGTTGGCATGCAACATCCTCAAGAGGGTAATAAGTAAACCAGGCCAATGAATCATATTCGAAAACAATTGTAGGACTGCTCCGAATCTCCATGCGACTCAGATCATACTTGGTGATTCTTCATAGAAACCTTGCAGTGTGCTGTTTTCTTGATATTTACTATCGAGATGACAATTCATTTACCTCAATCAAAACTTTTGTCAAATGCCAGAATATTTTCTTCCAAATTCGGATTGTTGGCTTATTAGTGGATGAAATAAAAATTTGTGGTGTTTTTATTTTGCAAATTTCCACTCTGTATGATGCACATTCATAATATGCGTATAAGCACTGTCAAAAACGTGAAAATACAACACGCCAATGTGTCAAACGGGTCCGAAATTGTGAAAATATCTGTACGCTAAAATATTGGTTTATACAGCATATAGTTTACATAATCGTAGTCTTGGACAACAGATTTAGAGACTGGTCATGATGTATGCACCACATGGCATGGAACAAATTTACTTACAGCACAAAGACATCTATATATACACACAAAGGAAAGAAACTGGTATGGTCTCGATACTGCATGGCGGCAGGATGGTGGCAGAGGGCGCTGTTTATATCGTATAGTCAAACTGTAGGTCAGCATCTTTTAGCTTCTCGGGTAAAAGCTTGTTGATCTTGTCGTTCATATGAACAGTGAAGTAGTATCGCCAAAATCCAACTCGATCCTCTGAAAAACAAAAGAAAATCAAATGTTTTAAAAAATAAGTGAAAAATTATCAAGCTGCAACTCTTAGTTGCAAAAATTGATTTGCTTTTCATAATTACTGATATCATTAAAAAAATTTTATCCTAAAAATTCATAAAATCGACCTGTCAGACCTATGTTATTACATTCAGATGGACAAAAAACAACAAAAGTTGCAAAAAAGGAGGAAGTCATTAAGGCACTCTCAAGATATCTATGAAAATTGAACCAACCGTACCACAGACGCATAATTCCTGCACATTGTGTCTTTGTGTGTCACATTTTTAATTTTATCTTTCCTGGAGCACTAGAGCCCAATTTTTTTCTAAGATTAATTTATGTACACCATCGATTTATATTGCATTCAGGATCTGGCAGTTGAAAAGTTTTTAAAACAAAAGCAATGTTACACAGCCAAATGTTATGTAGATGTTAGTTTCATGTAAAATGACATCTGGGCGGTGTTTCACCAAGATGAGAAAGACTCTACGAAAGACTTCAAGATCGAATCGTATTCGTTCGTGTGTGTAAATGATTGACAACGTTACGTGTATTCAGTTCAGCATATGAACTGATACCAGTCGATCTTATTCTCAAAGTCTTTCTTATCTTGGTGAAACACTACCCAGTTCTAATCATTCAACCCGATTCATTGGACTGACCTTTTCTGTTGTAGAGCGGTTCGTCATCCCAGTAATTATTGATCGCTTTGATAGCCTTCTCAGATAGAGGTTTATCAAGGAAGTTTGCCATCTGAAGTACAGCCGATGAGAAATCCTGGGGAAATAAAACAGAATGGTGGCTTCAAATGTTAACAAAGGTCTGTTTGTCAGGACAAAAATATATACAGTGTAATTTCATTACCCGTTATCACTTTAAAGCTCAGAACAATGGGATCACTTTGCCAAAATTTTCTAAGATTTGTAGTGGTAGCAGGCATTTAAAGTAGTCTGATTTGCACTGTTGTTCGTGTAAAATAGAAAACTCCTGTGGTATGAAATCATCTTTTTCCAGATTTTCTACATGAACGAAAACACAAAAACAAATTGACAACATTCAACACGACAATTCTTACTATTTTATGGCTGGCATTGAATAAAAAAACTAGATGAATCCTCGACCGCGCACGGTCAAAATTTATGCCTCCGCCATCACGCAATCAGAAAGATATGTACGGCTTGTTCCATGCCATAAGAAATCAAAAACATTTTACAAATTCTGGGCACTGCCACCTTTGACCC